>CAUYPK010091115.1:0-29005 GCA_963574355.1 Loris lydekkerianus
TATATTTTTATTTTTGAAATTTACCAGTGGCTGCTGCATTTTCCACCTCGGCTTATACTCGAGTCACTAAGTTTTCCCAGTTTTTAGGGTAAAATTAAGGGGGTCAGCTTATACTCGGGTCGGCTTATACTCGAGTATATAGGTATATGTAAATATTTATATTTAATGTTTTGGGTGCTACCATTAATAGTATTTTTTCTAATTCAATTCCCAGTTGCTAAAACATAGAAATTCAATACATTTTTAAATGTTGGCTTTGTAAAGTGATACTTGCTAAACTCACTTATTGTTGTAGTTTGTGGCTTTTGGGGGTGTGTGACTTCCTTAGGATGGTCTATGCCCATATTCATACTGTTTTGGGGTAAATATTGTTTTATGTCTTTATTAACAATTTGCTATTCTGATTTTGTTTTCTTTCCTTGCCTTTTTGCACTCACTATGATTTCTGTATAATGTGGAATAGTTTTGGTAAGAACAGACATCTTTATCTTCTTTCAGGTCTCAGGGGGAAAGTATAGGCAGTCCCTTAGGTTACAAATGAGTCTGTAGGTTTGTTCTTAAGTTGAATTTGTGTGTAACTTGGAACAGGTACATTTACTGATTACCTGTGATGGCCTCCATTCATAAGTGCAAGTTGTATGCAAGTCAGATGTTTGGAACTTGTGATTTGCCTGTATTCGATTTTTTACCATTAAATAGCTGTATGTTTTTCATAGCTTCCCTCTGTGAAGCTCCTTCCTATACTACTTTGATGAATTTTTATTATGATGTTGAATTATGTCAAATTAACTTTTTGTATCTACTGAGATGATCATTTGATTTTTATTCTTTATTCTCCTTTTTTTTTTTTTTTTTGAGACAGAGCCTCAAGCTGTCACACTGGGTAGAGTGCTGTCGCATCACAGCTCACAGCAACCTCCAACTCCTGGGCTCAAGTGATTCTCCTGCCTCCACCTCCCAAGTAGCTGGGACTACAGGTGCCCACCACAACGCCTGGCTATTTTTTTGGTTGCAACTGTCATTGTTGTTTGGCAGGCCCAGGCTGGATTTGAATCCACCAGCTCAGGTGTATGTGGCTGGTGACTTAGCTGCTTGAGCCACAGGGGCCGAGCCTCTTTATTCTCTTAACGTGATGAAATAATTTGATTGATTTTTGAGTAGTAAAGCAACTTTAATCCTTGGTACAAAACCTACTTGATCATGTGGTATTATTCTTTTCTGGATTTCATTTACTCACATTTTGTGAGAATTATGGTTTATAATTTTCTTTTCTTGTAATGTCTCTGTCAACTTATAAGGTCAGGATTATAGCTTTTTTTTTTTCACTTAGAAATACACATTTAAGATTCTTCTGTGTCTTTTTTGTAGCTTGATAGCTCATTTCCTTCCTTAAAATTTTTTCTTTCTAGGGCTTATTAACTTTATTAATCTTTTCAAAGGAAAAACTGTTGGTGTTATTTCTCTGCTTTATATTTCAATGTGATCAAAGAGCATCCTGCATATAATTTTGTTTCTTCAAAGCTTACAGAGATTTGATTTTATGGCCCAGAACATGGTTCCTTTTGGTGAATGTTGTATATGTACTTAAAAAGAATGTGTTTTCTGCTCTGCTTGGTTGATACATTCTCTTAACGTCACGTAGGTCAAGTTTATTGGTAAGAGTTATTTGAATTTTCCATATACCGTATATACTCAAGTATAAGCCGAGTTTTTTGGCACAAAATCTGTGCCAAAAAACCCGAACTCGGCACAAATTTTGTGCCGAAAAAGCTTGGCTTATACTCGAGTATATACGGTACTTACTGTTTTTCTGTTTACTTGTTCCATCATTTACTGAAAGAGGGAAGCTGAAATCTCTGGGTGTAAGTGTGTGCTTAGTCAGGTTTTGCTCCATTTTGAAGCTTTGTTGTTAGACGCATACACATGGAATATTGTTGTGTCCTTTAAATAAATCGGCCCATTGATCACTACCAAGTGTCTTCCTTTATTTTCAGTGATCTCACCTGTTTTGATTCTATTTTGTCTGATATTAATATAGCCACACTAGCTTATGCATGTGTACATTTGCTTGCCTATCTTCTATCGTCTTACCTCCAAATATCCATATTTTGTATTTCAACTGTGCCTCTTTTAGTTATATATTTTTCCCCCTTTATCTAGTTTGACAAGCTCTGACTTTCAGGTGTTATGTGTATCCACTTACATTTAATGCAATTATTCATATTTCCAGGTGTAAATCTACTACTTTGCTATTCGTTTTCTGTTTGTCCCCTGTGTTCTTTGTTCCTCCTTTTCTAGCTTCTTTTGGATTACTCAAGTACTTTTATTATTTCTTTTGTTTTTTTGAGACAGAGTCTCTGTCACCCTGGATACAGTGCTGGGGGATATAGCTCATAGCAACCTCAAACTCTTAGGCTCAAGCAGTCCTCCTGCCTCAGCCTCCTGAGTAGCTGGGACTATAGGCGCTGGCCATAACACCAGCTATTTTTAATACACAAGGGTCTTGCTCTTGCTCAAGCTGGTCTTAAACGCCTGAGCTCAGGCAACCCACCTGTGTTGGCCTCCTGGAGTGCTATGATTATAGGCCTGAGCCACCATGCCCAACCTATTATTCTATTTTTTCTCCTCTGTTAACATTTAGATATACTACTTTGTTTACTTATTTAATTTTTAGTAGCTATTCTAGGCATTGCAATGTGTCCTGTTTATGTTACTCTGTTTTAAATTAACCTTATGCCACTTTATGTTTAATATAGACCCTTACAATAGTATATAACCATTTATCTTACTTTTTCTTTGTGCAACTGTTTTAATGCAAGGTATATATTATTAGTATGCTATTAAACACATACCCTGGGGTTTTTTTGTCTTTTAAAGAACTCAAGGAAAATAATCTATTATATTTTCTATGTTCTTAATTTTTTCCTATAGATTTGTTTTACTATCTGGTATTATTTGTCTTTAGGCTGAGGAACTTTCTTCTCTTTTCTTTTCTTTTTTTTTTTTTTTAACATTTCTCATTGTCTGAATCTGCTGACTATAATTCTCTCCATTTTTGTTTATCTGAAAATATTTATTTTATCTCCAGTTTTGATATATATTTCCACTGCTTATAGAATTCTAAGTTGACAGTTTTTATTTTTTTTCTCAGCAATTTAATCATGTTATTCATTATCTTCTGGCTTGAATTATTTCTGATCAGAAGTCAGAAATTATTCATATTGTTGTTCTGCTACGATGTGTCTTTTTTCTCTGGAGGATTTTAAGATTTTCTCTATATCTTTGTTTTTTTTTTTCCTTTAATTTGACTATATGTGTCTTGGTATAGTTTTTCCTTTAATTTGACTATAATGTGTCTTGGTGTAGTTTTCTTTGTATTTCTCTGCTTGGGGTTGGCTGAGGTTCTTCTTGCTTTTGTGGGTATATGGTTTTCATCAAGTTTTCAGAAAAATTCAGCCATCTCTTTTTCAAACTGTTTTCTGCCACCCCCACCCTCCTTATGTTCCAACTCTAATTACACTTATGCCTTTTTTGATACATTTAATTAGGTGCTGTTGGGAGTAATTACTTATCTACTGTTTCTTCAGCTGGAAGAGGAACTTTTTTTTCTTTTTGAGACAGAGTCACTTTGTCACCCTCCATAGAGTGCTATGGCATCATAGCTCATAGCCATCTCCAACTCTTGTCTCAAGTGATTCTCTTGCCTCAGACTCCTGAGTAGCTGGGACTGCAGGCACCTGTCACAATGCCCGACTATTTTTGGGAGATGGGGTCTTGCTCTTGCTAAAGCTGTTCTCAAACTTATGAGCTCAGGCAATCCACCTTCCTTGGCCTTCCAGAGTGCTAGGATTATAGGCATGAGCCACTGTGCCTGGCCCTGGAAGAGGAATTTTTTGAGAGGTCAGGGTCTTGTTTTTTTTTTCTATAACCTCATAATGTCACATAACAAATACATGGGAATAGCTAAAAATATGTATGTGGAATTAATGAATAAATGAATGGTAGTGATGACCACTTACTGAATGCTTACCATGTGTCACTTTCTATTTTAAGTACTTGTTAATTAGTCATCCCTCGATCACAACAACCCATTTTCCCCCTCACAACAGTCTTGAAAAATAAATAATATATACCTTGATTCAACAGAGGAATACGTTGAGGCTCAGACCTCAACAGACTTGCTCAAGCTTACATAGCTTATAAATGAAGAGCTGGAAACGAAACCAGCGTATTGCTTTGATTAATGGGGAAGGAGAAAGTGCTCAGCATTGTCCCACACTACTGGGTTTGATCCTGTCTCTCATCCTATATCATCATTCATTAATGAGAGCAAAATAAATTGTGGGCAACACCAGGGATTGAGGAAGCAGATGGCAAGATGGCCTCGAGCTGAATGGGACTGGGCATCCCAGCAGGGGTGTGCTCCAACTGAGATGGGCAGAGAGAGGCCAAGGCTGGGGGCAGGTGCCCCATTTGCACCTACTCATGTAGTTTAAGATGGCAACAAATAGCCTTCCCAGGGACACCAGGAAGCTTGTTTGCTGCTGTTTCTTACCTATTTTGGTCTCTGCAAAATTGATCAATTTTGGCCTCCACTGGGAGCAACTTGTAAGGGCTTAGAAAGAAAGAACATTGCATATAAATACTCTGGAAAAACACTTCCAAGCACACCATCAAGGTAAACATAGGAGCAGTAATTTTGGGTGAGGAAAGGGGTTATCTCTTGCCTTAAGAAGAAAACAATGATTCGCTAATTATTTTTGTTATGTTTATTTCATGCTATTATTGATCTGTCTAAAAATCTACCTTCATTTATCTCTCCGAAGAATAAATAGAAATGTCTTCTATTTATTCATTCATCTATTTATATATCTAGCATCTGTCTCTCTTTGTAGCTTTTAAAATTTATTCTGGTCCGTTGAAATTTTCAGTATCCCTATTCCAATTTATGGCATTTTTAATGTAGCTTGTTAGTGTACATTTTGGACAATGTTAACATAATTTTAGGTACTGAGGAATCTGCTTAAGTCCTTAGGAGAAGCTAAAAAGACTATTAACAACCCAAGTCCATAAAAAGCATCTGTTCCAGTCATGCTGGTGATTTTTTATTAGTCCTTCAAATCCATAACAAAGATCTCTAGAGCAAGACAAATGTTCTAGCGGAGTGCAATTTCCAATTTCTTAGCTAACCTGATTTTGTTGTTTCAAAATCTGATTTTAGCTGATTTTGTTGTTTCATGCATATGCATGATTCAGTGCTGTTCCTGAAAACAACAACAACAAAAAAAAAAAAACCAAAAAAAAGGAAGAAAAAGAAGAAGAAAGAAAGATGAAGAAAGAAAAATTCTTTAGGGCTCTCTTTTCTTTTTATATTATTTATAGTCCTTGAAATGCCCTTGAAATTTCATTTGCTAAGGGAAGCTAAACAAACAGTTGCATACTAACAAAGAAATGAGACTAGCAAGCTGGATAATTTGTAACATCAAATATTCTTTTTTTCCACAGTTAATATTTTCTCTGTGAGGAAACATGAGGAGTAAACAGACCTATGTATCTTAAATACAATAACTAACAACGATGCCAAATGCATGAAGTGAAAATACCTCAGGATACACTTTGCCAGTTCTGCTCCATCATGGCTGAATGCAATAGGCTGTAACAGTAATAGGACTCACGCCTGTCCTATTTCCCCTGATCTCTAAAGAAGCATGCCAATGCAATAGTAATGTACCTTTCTTCTCTTTCTGGCTGTCAATAGGTTTTTGTTTTGTTTTGTTTTGTTTTGTTATCAGGACCTATCGCATATTTTGAAAAGTTTCCTCTGAAAACCAACCTGATGGTACTCTAAGGCTAGTACAATGAGCCAGAATCAGGACTGTGAAATCGCTCATGACCACAGACATAGGAAGGGTAAACACAACAGGTGTTTGTTGTGACTCCTGGTGCTCTTCTCTGTGGGAAGTCCGAGAGGCAGTGTGGGTGAAGCTTAGCATCTCTGGAGTGACCTTCGCTGTCGTCAACTCCATCATAGGTAGAGTTTGCATAGTGGGACGTACTTCTCGTTGGTCACAGTTGAGAAGTGCCTTGAAAATGAAGCACGTGATAACTTAAATGAGTTGGTTTGAAGTAGGGAATAGCTTCAGGTCCAATTTCAGCTTGTTGGACTGTCTGAATTTGTCTTTCTGATTAGATTTCTCCTAAGAAGTGACTATATTTTAAACCTTGACTTCTGGAGTTCTGAGCGCTAACAAGATTAAGAAAGGGGCCAACCTACTTCTTGATATTGAGTAGATGGTCCTAAATTCCTACCTTGGTCACCAAATAGAAGAGTTTAGGGGTGGAAGCGATGAAAGCCAAACTGTGGCCGAGAGAGGAGTGGGAGGAGAGTGATGAGGTTGCCAGGGACTGGGACTCCAAGGCCCTTCCTAGACCCAAACTATTTTTCCAACGAGGTCTTGGGACCCAGCTGCTTCACTTCCCTTCGTTACTTCTGTCACCCACTGTGTACAGATGGTACACGTTCTTCCCCATACCTCCGTTGATTATTTTCACATTTATCTCCTCACACCCATTGGCCAGTTCTCCCTCCCTGACTTGCTGTCAGAGACAAGCCCATACCTTCTTTGCATTTTAAGGCCTCTACTGGTACCCTTAGCTGGGAATCATGGCCATAACTTGATTATAACAGAGGACTGTGCCCTACAGAGATTTATAGCCTTGTCAACCTAGAATAACAGGGAGAGTGGCTCTCAAAATAAATGAGTTTATTTGGGAATAAATGATGGGGAGTATAATTCAGAATATGTAAGCTATGACAAATCACATGTCCATCTGAAGAGGTTGGGGAGAGGGGAAGCTTTTAAAGGCAAAATGAAGGTTGCACAAGTTGTTTGGAGGCAGTTAACCTTGGCTACAAAGACTGTTAACAGGGTGACATCAGTCCAAGGCTGAAGAGGCAGTTGAGGGGCAGACATCCTCATAGAGGTGTTCTTTGTGTAAGGTCACCTGGCCTTTGGGCAAGGTTGTGGTTTTCAGAGACTCCTTAGAGTAGTTTTTAGCATAACTTGTGTGTGAGAACCCCTCTGTTATGACCTCCCAACTGCATTTTGTTAGAGTTTGGCATAAGTAACTAAATTTTGATTAGGACCCAAAGGCAAAAGGACTAGAGATACAGAATTTTATAGAAAACGATGAAGTAGATTACTAGAGAAACAAAGTTAATTATCTTCCACCCCTCCTGCAGAACTGGAAAGGGTTCCTTGCTGAAGAACCAAGGCTTGAAGAAGAGCCATCTAGCAGGTAGGGGTGCTTGCTCCAAGGCAGAGGTCTGCATAGTAGCGCTGACTGCTTTGTGAAGACATTTGAAATGAATGGGGTGAGGTCTGATCTGGCATACGTAGAAACTGAGCTCTAATCACTTGGAGGCACTCTTCTTTAAGTTTGTCATGCGCTGAGGTGAAAAGGAATTACAGACTGAAATCTTGCAAGAATTCTTACTTTCTGTAAGCCCTCAATGGCACGGATGTAGAGTACGTGTGTTGTGTATTATGTTTTAGTTATCAAAGCCCTTTGTATATCCCTGTGGTAAGAATGTCTGATCAGTGTGTAGGAAGTTGTAGAGCAAATGGTTAAGAATGTGGACTCCGGAACCACTGCAGGTATTTGAACCCTGGCTCTGCCATGTGGTACCTGTGATCTTAGCAGATGATTCCTCATCTAAAAATTGAGCTACCAATACTTACTACCTCACTGAGAAGATGAAATGAATTTACACATATAGCTTAGAAGAGCACCTGGCATAAAGGAAACACCACATGGGTATTTGCTGTTATTAATCTTTAAAAAACATTATTGGGAACTTTGTCTCCACATGGGCATTGTTGCTCAGTTCCTTACATACACCAGGGCAAGGAGTGCAGTGGCTGGACTCTTGCCATGACCTTGGCTTAAGTTTTAAATTGCTTGTGGCCACCACAGTCTGCATTAGGATTTATTTTCCTGTGTGGCTTACTTGGATCTTTCAGCAGGCTCTGGTAGTACCCAATTACATGAGAGAATTTATACACATGAGGCTAGGCTGAAAGGTGAGCAAAGCTGCAGAGCCCGATAGACTAACGCGGCCATGGACGTGGTCTGTAGTCCCTGTCTCTCTTCTAAAGAGACTGGGCGCAGCAGTGTCAAGGGGTTATTCCACTGGTACCTTACCTCGTGCAGGAGAAATTTCTGGGAGAACGTCACGTAAATGCTGGGGAAATTGGTTAACTATTTAAAGGAAAAAATACTTTAAGTATAACACAGTGCCTGGCATAAAATACAGCATCCAATAAATAATAATCCTTTATCTATTGTCTTTATACAGAAAAAGATCACTCAGGGGTGTCCAATTTTTTTTTTTTTTCTTATGGGAGGATTAAGAATTGTCTCGGGCCACACATTAAACAAACACTAGGGAAAGCTGATGAGCACACACAAAGGTCCCTGCATACTTTTCATGATATCTGCCATCATAGATAAGCAAAACAAGTCCTTACAAAATCAGCATGTTGGACACCCCTACAGAAGCATTTTCTCAAAGGACTACTGAGATTATAACAAATGTAAATTACCGAAAAATGTCTGGGAATTAGTAGAGAATCAGTATTTACCAAATTCACCCATACCCCTTCTTTTTCCCCAAATCAGATGACTATGTGAGGGCAGATCTGAGCCTGGGCACCCAGTTAAATGGTATTTATGTAGGTTGTTTCTTTTCTAGAAACTTTTATTTTAGGATTTCAAAATTACTCGCTAAAAAGAAGAACTACTTTTAAGTTGAAGAAAGATTTTTAAGGGAAGAGGGAATATTTTGTTTAAATGCATTATAAATTAGAGAAACATTACATGGATTTAACTATACGCATTCAACAGATGACATATCTGTTGATTACATATAGTCATTTGTGGGAGACCAAAAATCCATTTTAATTTTTGCTTTCAAAGAATCTACGATCTATTTGAAGAATTAACCACCCTAAAAAAGCCTGTGGGATTATTGCCAGAATAATGTGAAATTTATAGTAAAAGTGCTTTGTAAGTTGCAATAAATAAATTATATTTTTGTGAAATATTGAATTATAAAAACATATACATGTAGAAGTTACTACCAGATGTAAACAAATCACTAGTTCACAAACTCTTTCTTCAGCTATGTCCAATATGCCTTTTTATTTAGGGTTAGCAAAGTTTTATGTCAATTAATTATTGATCACATGGATTATTCCCAGTCTTTTCTTGGTAGGAATTACTATCACAATACAGATACGATAATTTCTTTTTTGTTCCTATTAAGTTGTTTCCTTATGAGAAATTCATATTTCTAATTGTATTCATTGTGCTTTTATTTTTTAGAAGTTCTATTTGTCTCTTCTTTAAATTTGCTTGCCTGCTGATTTTCAGATAGTATCTTATTTCTCAGTCATGCTTTTATTCATTTCTTTCATTTATTTAAAAATGTTAAACATATACTCATGTGTATGTTATATTTTGCGTAGGCATTGAATATCTATTATCTCTGCAGGTCTAATTGTTGGACGTTTCCTTCTGTTAATAATTGTTCATGGTGGTGGTGGTGTGTGTGCGAGAGAGAGAGAGAGAGAGAGAGAGAGAGAGAGAGAGAGAGAGAGAGCGCTAGCTGTGTTCCTTGAGACTGTTTTTCTGTCATGTAATTCCTGATTCTGCCAGATGACTGGGAACTCTTTCAACCAAATTTATAACTTGGGTACTTGAAGCCATACCATGATGTGAATTCTATTCCCAAACTCATATGATAACTGGATGGTGCATGTTAGAATGGGTACAGGCAATTGCACTAATGTACACAGCTATGATTTAACAATAAAAAATAAATAAATAAATAAAAATAAAAATAAAGAAATTCTTACAAAGATTTTTTTTTTTTTTTTTTTTTTGACCTCCTTATGAGCTGAGGCTGAGATTGGAAATTTTCCTTCCTACATCCTTATGGGTGGGGCAGAAAAATTTCATGTTTGCCCTATGGAAGAGCTATCTTTCAATGGACCCAGCTTTATTGGGCTTGGATGGGTGGATGAGGCTGCCGATACAACTCCTACCTTGTCTGGGACCGAAGCTGCTTCTCCTTTGAGCATATCAAGCTGAAGCCACCACCTTGACAATCTTACCTCTTTGTCAAACATGACCTAGCCTATGAGAATCTCATTACTTTTCATTATGGTTTGCCTATAGCTTGAAAAGATTATTAAAAATTATCCAGCATGTTTGTATGCCTTTTCCTAGAAAGATATTCAGCTTGCCATATTATTGAAATGACTTTCCATTAGGCATTTCTTATAAAAACCAACATAATTCTCAAGCAAAATGGTATTATATCTCTTATATCTGTTTCTGATATTGGAGATTGGAGTGCTGGTCCCTCCAATAGAAAAAAGGTACAAGGAACCCCATAGGGAACAGAGTACCCTTATCAACTATGGACCCGTAAGTCCTTAAGTTCAGAAGTGTCTGAGGAAGTTACCTGAAGAAAGAAACTAGGATCTGAGACCTCCCATCTCCTACTATTGGATGCTTTTGCCTGAATTACTTGAGTCTACAAGGTAAATGCCAAGACACTCAATGACCCACATGAATGGAAATTTTAGGTCTGCCCCATAAATATCTGAGAACATGTGGGTCTTGATTCTGACATAGGTCATGACACTTATCATAAAGAGGCAGAGGGGAATCCTGGCCTTTCCCTAAGAATCCTGAGTGTAGGAGAGAATGGAATGTGTTTCCCCCCCATCCCTACCTATACAGCAGGAGGCTCAACAGATATGAAAGTCTCTGAAACAAAATAAGCTGTTTTTTTTTGGTTTTTTTGTTTTTTTTCTGGAAAAAGAACAAAGAGAGAAGAAATTGTGTAAAATATGTTCCTTGCCAGTACTTCCCAAATGGGGAGATGAACCGAAGTCATCTTGTCTATAAAGTGGGTTGAGAACAGGGAGATAGCAATAGCGTTACTCCCTACACATAATTTATTAACCATTTTCTGATTGTCCGACATTTAGCTTATTTCCAATTGTTCATGCCACAGTGAACATATATGCACATACCTCTCTGACTACTTCTTGGATTATTTCCTTAGGGTAGGTTTCTAAAGTGGACACAGGGTTCTATAAGAAGAGCACAGAAACAAAGTGCATTTCACAAAGGCTGAACAGTGGAACGCTTTACCCAAGTGTTCTTCCCACACTGTAGCGGCATTGTGAATGATCATTAAGAAAGATTTTAGGGCCAGGCACTTCACCTCTAATCCTAGCACTTTGGGAAGCCAAGGCGGTAGGATTGCTGGAGGCTAAGAGTTTGAGACCAACCTTAGTAAGAGTGAGACCCTCATCTCTATAAAAGAAATATAAAAATTAGCTGGGCATGATATTGCTTTGTCTATAGTCCCAGTTACTCAGGAGACTGTGCCAGGAGGGTCACTTGAGACCAGGAGTTTGAGATTGCAAGGAGCTATGATGATGCCACTGCACTCTAGCCTGGGAGACGAAGTGAGATTCTGTCTCAGAAATATTAAAAAAAAAAAAAAAAAAAAAAAAAAAAAAGACTTTGGGACATAGATTGATAAACAATGCCATTTAATGTTTTCAACTTAAAGTGAATTTTATTACAAGCAATGCTGTGTAGCTTTCATATTTATAGAATGTTTATATTGTTTGTTTATGTCCTCTGCTAGTTTTTATTGGTGCATTGATGTTTTTCTTTTTGATTGCTATATAAACTTTATGTTATAAGATGAAAACCTTTTTCCATATTTGCTGCAAGTGTGTTTCCTCAGTTTGCTCTCTGCCTTTCATTTGTCTTCATCATGGTTTGGTGGATATTGCTATTTTCCACCTAAATTGATCCTTCTTTTTCTATAGTCAATTACAGATAGGCTTGTGGATAGCTAAGCAGGGATGGCATGTTCCAACCCACCTTACAGTTAAATGAAGCCATGTGGCTAACTTTTTGCAATACAGCATGAGTGGAAGTAATGTCTACCATTGTCTGACCAGGTCTTTTAAAACAATGGGAGGGATTCCTTCACGTGCTTCCTTTCCTACTCTCAGAGGTAGTCCAGGACCACTTTTAACCATACAGGCAACAAGAAAGCCCTCGCACTGTGGCCCCAAGTCTTTTTGGCACTAGGGACCAGTTTCATGGAGGACAGTTTTCACTTGGACTGGGGGCTGGAGAGGACGGTTTGGGGATGATTCAAGCACATTACATCACATGAGACTCTTATAAGGAGCACACTACCTAGATCCCTTGCATGTGCAGTTTACAGTAAGATTCATCCTCCTGGAGAATCTAATGCTGCTGCTGATCTGACAGGAGGTGGAGCTCAAGTGGTGATGTGAGCAATGGGGAGTGGCTGTAAATACAGATGAAGCTTTGCTCACTGGTCTGCTGCTCACCTCCGGCTGTCTGCTGGGCAGCTGCTCACCTCCAGCTGTCTGCTGGGCAGTTTGCTTCTTAACAGGCCAGGGCCTGGGATTGGTCCACAGCTTGGGGGTTGGAGATTGACGCCCTAAGAGATGGAAGAGCAAAAAGTTTGAGAGCACATTGGACTTTTAGATGAAAACACAGAAAATGCTTGTCCTTTGAGCCATCTGCTATAGATTGATTTTTATGTCCTCTCAGAATTTAAATTTTGAAATTTTAACCCCCAATGTGGTAGCATTAGGAGATGAGGTCTTTGAGAGGATGAAGGTACCTTGAGAGGATGAGGTCTTTGAGAGGATGAGTACCCTTGTGAAAAAGAAGCCCCAGAGAGGACTGACTGCCTGGCCCTTTACTCTGTGAGGTTATAATGAGAAGACAGCTGCCTCTGAACTAGGAATGAAGCCTTCCCCAGACACCAAATCCTCCAGCGCCTTGGTCTTGGACTTGGGTTTCTGTTGTTTTTGGCATTCTGTTGTAGCAGCAAGAACACACAAAT
Organism: Loris lydekkerianus; assembly: GCA_963574355.1. Classification (NCBI taxonomy): domain Eukaryota; kingdom Metazoa; phylum Chordata; class Mammalia; order Primates; family Lorisidae; genus Loris; species Loris lydekkerianus. The sequence continues at coordinate 12,983 of CAUYPK010091115.1, forward strand.
ACACTATCATATTGTTGTCTCTGTTACAGCAACCTACCCTTACTTTAGTATCTTTTGATATACAGAAGTTAACTTTTTAAAAAATGAATAAGCTATTTCTTTATGATATTTTGCATTCCTTTTATGTAGGCAATTCCTTCTCACCCTGAGATATTATAAGCATTTATCAATTTTTCTAGCTTTTTATGGTGTAATTTAAAAACTGTAGATTCTCAATCCATGTGGGATTGGTTTTGATATAACACAAGGTAAAACTGAACACATTTTTTTTTTTTCAGGACAACTTATTGAATAATCTCTCTTTTCTCCATTGATTTATAATATTATCTCATTATGCACTATAGGATAATATTTAGAAATAAACATATCCTACATCAAGCACACAAAATGAATTCAGTGTGAGTTTAAAATGACTTGCTTTTATTCCAGAGGCTTAAGGGACCTGGACCCCCCTTGGATACACGCAGAGTTGGCTTCCCTGGAGTTATTCCATAAGCCATTTCTCTGAAGCTGTACACCCCGTGAAGCCTGAGATCAAAAGGCATGCCGCCCTTCCTCAGAGATATGGGCCAGAGGGTTGACGTATGTTAACAATATATTGTCAGAGGTCTATAGGTGCTCTGCCCTGAGGAAAAGACACAGTCATTACTTCATACTGAGTAAACTGAGTGAATGCTTGAAGATATTCTTCCATTAACTCTGTTCCCCTGTGGCTACTTTCTTCTTTATGATTTTGTTTACACACCTGCCCAGAGATTAGTTAGTGTTTAGAAGAAGATGTTTACTGCAAAAGTGATTGTGTTGATGTGGTAACAGGATATTTCCTTTTTAGTTGATTTCAAATAGGTAAATTGAGGTAATGGTGAAACTAATAGATAATAGATTAAGTGTGTATGTGACTAGAAAGATAGAAAATCAAACCCCTAAATAAAGATCTTTGCTACATGCCATCTCATCTTGTGTAGTCAGTTTCTGGACTTAATAATTATAGGAGCAAGTTTACACCCATGGCAAAGCTGCTGTTCGTTCATGGCTTATTTCTTCGTTCAAGAAATAAGCGTTTATTTGTTGAGCCACTGTAAGTTTTGATTACTATAGAATATATTAGATTGCTATTGCTTCATAACAGTTTCCTACAAACTTAGTGCTTAAAGTAACACATATTTATGATTTCAGAGTTTCTGTGAAACCATATGTCACAGCCATACTGGATTCTCTGTTCAAGGTCTCACAAGGTGGAAATCAAGGTGTTGTCTGGCTGCGTCCTCATTTGGAGACTTGACTGGGGAAAGATCTGCTGCTAAGCTCCCTTAGGGTCCCCCACAGTTGCAAGACTGAGGCCCCTGTGTCCTTGTAGGCTGTTATCTCACAGATGTTCTCTACTCCTCAAGGCTACCCAATGCCTGACCTTGTGTCTTCTTTCATCTCCATAAACAGCTATGGCAAAATTTCCATATATCAAATCTATCTCACACTTCACCACTCTCGAACTGCTCCAGGCTGTGATATCTAGGCCCAGATTTAAAGGGTTTGTATGATTAAGTAAGGTCTACCTGGACATTCTCCCTTTCTTATAGTCAGCTGTGCCATGTGAACCCATCACATTCACATTCCAGGGGATTATACAGAGAGTACACAACAGAGCGTGTGGCTCATGGAGGATACCTTAGAATTTAGCCTAAGACACTAATCTAGCCAATATTGGCTCATATACATGGTTTAGATGCACCAAAGGGAACTGGAAAAGCATCAGGATGAATCTCATTCTCTCTTAATGCCAAATTCAATTCTTTTCCCAGTTCACAACATTATCTCAGAGTATGTACTTTGAAACTTCTCTCTAGCAAAGACAAGGGCTCACCAAGTGCTCATCTGGTTTGGAGGCCACATGGGACTCAACCTAAGGAGTCTAGGGCTACATTTTCCCTTTCAAACTTTAAAAACTATCTCACACCATGCTTCTACCTCATAAAGGTCCCAATGTTGCTCATAACCACATTTCTGAAACACATGTTAATTGTTAAAGTCTTTTTTGGAAACAATTAAAATACCTGCATCAGTGAACCTTAAATTGTTCATTATCCTAAACTTACTACTTACCCAATTACTGAAATAATAAAAATGGAAGCTCAGATTTATGTGTAAGTATAATGGCTACAAGGTTACTTACAATCAAATGAAAATACACTCAATATTCAACCTTAGAGGACTAAATTATAAATTAAACATGTCTGTACTATGGACTGTTATGTAGCCATTAAAAATATAGTTTTGAAGAATACTTAAAGATATGATATTATGATCATTAACTATATTAAATAAGTTATAAAATTATGTATAAAGAATTATTTCATTTTAAAGGAAAATAAATGTATTCATGAGAGTATTTCAAGAAAATATGACAAAATATTTCAATTATTTATTTTAGACTGATAGAATTAAGTAATATTTTTTCTTATTGCTAAGTTTCTTATTTTCCATAATGAAAATACATTACTTATAACACCAGAAAAACAAACCATAAGAGTTATTATTTTGGCACTTGGAATAAATTGCTTTCAGGTACCTCTAGCACCTTCAAGGCAGCTATTCATATGTTATTACAAGAACACAACAAAGATTGTTCTCATTTATTGTGGTAAAAAGGCAATAATTTATTGGCTAGATCTGCTTGTCTGTATGAACTGGAAAGTTGCAGAATTTATAAATGATTTAATTATTCAGACTCCAGGCCATTTTAGACCAAATTCCACCTAGTCTGCATTTTTTTGAATCTTCAAAAGTTTGTGTGGATCTTGTTTGGAGCCTGAGTCAATTCAAACAACCATAGAATTATATTTTTGAACTAATTATTGAATATGACCCTGTACTGGGTAGTAAGTGATGTTAAGGAATTGTTATTTTGTTACATGTGAAAATGGCATTTTGGTTCATTGTGTTTGCTTTTGTTTTTGTTTTTAAGAGCCGCCTCTGCGGGATTTACAGATGATATGGTGTGATTACAGATGACATGGTGTGATTACAGATGATATGGTGTGATTACAGATGACATGGTGTGTGCTTTTTTAAGGGCTGCCTCTGAAGACTCTACAGATGATTGATGCAAGATGAAAACTAAGACTAGCAGCACATTGATGACTGGACATCTGCATGCAGAGTTCATCCTATCACTTGTTTGACTTCTGTGCACGATTAATAATTTCCATAATAAAAATTTTGAAAGAAAGTCTAACTAAACTTTACCAGAAAGAAATCTAAAAACTGGGCTTCCATGGGTTTGGTTGTCAAACAATCTGGTGATTTGAAGGTGGAAAAAACAGAAGGGTCCTGCCTAGAAAGTGGACTTGGGAGGTGGGTAGGAAAACCAGGGGGAGCGTACCACCCTCTGCCCAGCATGTATCCTCTCTGCCCAGGCCTGTTTCTTCCAGGGCACACAGGAAATTTACTGCTGAAGAATCCCAGGAAGTTGCTTCAAATTTGGGATTAGGAAGGACAATGTTCCCACTTTAGTGTGGAAAGCAATTTACATTCTTGATGTGCAGCATCCCCCCCCTCCCGTCATGAAAGGCACCTTTCCTTGAGAACATAGCCCATGGAGTTGCAGCCTCATTTGTCTGTGAAGCAAGCAAATGAACAAATAGAGACTAATTAAGCCTATCATCACTGAGGAGTCAGTAAAATCTGTAGGTGGTTTAAAAAATGGGACTGTCTATGGTTTAGCTACAGGAATTAGCAGGCTTTCAAGGTCCAACACATATGTGAAGGAAATCACAAAGGCAGAGCTTAAGGAATGACTAGACATCTGTCCTCTTCTCTGTTACAATAAGACTAGACTCCCTATAGTCTCTTACTTACAAGTTTCTTTGTTTGCTTTGAAAAAGACTGACTTGAGAGGTTAATAAGGTAAAATACAGAATAGGTAGAACTGTTTTTTTTTTTTTTTAAAGCTTTAAAAACAGGTAGACAACTCAAAACAAAAAAGAAAAAAAGAAAGAACAATTATACAAAATACAAAAGATAAAGAAATTACTATTAAAAGAAATGGTTAAAGCCATAAAAGATTATTTTGAAAAATTCTATGGAAATAAATTAGAAAATCTAGATAAAATGGATAATTTTCTAGGAAAACAATTTATTAAAACTGAATACAACAAAGGCCAAAGAGGAAAATTCATAGAGAAGAAATAGGAAAAGTTCTCAAAGAGCTACAACCTCCAAAAGCACCAGGCTCATATAGTTTCACAGGGATTCTACCAAACCTCCAGAGACCAGAGATACCCAATGCTGTTTGAACTCTTCCAGAGTGGAAATAAAGAAGGAAAATTTCCAATGCTTTTTATCAAATGAATACAACATTGATAGTTAATTCATATTGCATTAAAAAGTACATGTGGAAATTTAATATTCAATAAAGGTGACAGGTCAAATCACTTAGGAAAATAGACACTTTAATAACAAGTACCAGGACAATTGACTAGGCATTTGGAAAAAGTTAAAATTGAATTCATACTTCATACTATAAACTGGAAAATATTCCAAATTAATCAGATCTATCTGCAAAAAGAAAGAGAGAGAGAGAGATGGAAAGGAAAGGAAAGGAGGAAGGAAGGAAGGAAGGAGGGAAGGAAGGAAGGAAGGAAGGAATAAATCATGCAAGTACTTGGAGAAGGCATGAGTGAATTCAACCATTACCTGGGAGTGGGTAAAATCTAGAAATAAAACAATACTAAACTCAAATCTCAAATATATTAGAACAAAAATAATTTGTCTAGCAGAGAATATCATAATCAAATTAAAAGATAGATTTTCAACCAGGAGTAAATATTTGCTACTTATATTACATAAAAAGACAATCTCCTCAATACATAAGGACCTCTTAAAAATTTAGAGGAAAAAGACCAGAAACCTATGAAAATATTGGGGGAAAAGAACCTAGAGAACACTTTGGAAAAAATTAAAGTAAATGACAATTAAATGCACAAAGAGATTCACAAACTTCATTCAGACGAGAAATGCAAATAAAACTTGCCACTGATATAACATTTTTCAGGTTGACAAAAAAATCTAGAAGTTTGGAAAAAGTACTCTGCTGCTGAGGGACTAGAGAGGTGTTTTCTGCCAGAAGCAGAAAACAGTGCAACTCTAAGTGAAGAGGAATTTGGCAATGTCTAACAAAATCATACATGAATTTACCCTTCAACTCAGCAGTCCCTCTTTCAGACTCTACCAGGAAGATACATGTATACTCCTGGGAAGACACAATAACACATGACAGCATTATTCATTATGGTACTTTTTGGAATTTCAAAAGATTATAAATGAATTAAACATCTACCAATATAGTACTTGGTTGAATAAATAGTGATTATTTCCATACAATAGTGTACTCTGTACCCGTTCAAAAAATGGAAAGGATCTCTATGCATTAATATGGAGTGCTGTCACTGAAAACAGCAAGAGGCAGAATAGTGTAGGTAAGTATGCTTCCTCTGTGTGAAAAAGGAAGTGAACAAATAATAGTAGAAAGAGAAAGATTTACTTATTCACTTATTATTTTCCAAAAGAAACACTAGAAAAAGAAGTCAGAAACTAACATAAGAGGCTGCCTACATGGGAAACAGGGTGGAAGAAATAAGGATGGAAACTTCTCTGAGGATTCCTTTTTATATAATTTCAAACCCCATTAATGTTTTACTGTGGCATAGGATCTAAATTAAGGTTCACCATGATGTGTTGCTTTGACATCTGATGAAATGAGGAGGGCACTGAACTTCAAGTGCTCCTCCTGCTCTGCTCCTGCAGACAAGGTCCTCTAGCCAAGCAACCCTCCTTATTACAGGGACTGTGCACAGGTCTTGCCTATTCCCTAGTAGAGGGTTTTAGTTCCCTGCCAGTGCATAGAATTGTCCTCATGCACCGCTTCCTGTGGGAACCAGGGGGCGCTCTACTCTCTTGATAATACGAAACCTGACTCCCACAGCTTCCAGTTCACTCTGTTCCCACGTTCAATCCCTGCATGGCCCTGCACAGCGCACTGTACCCTCCTTTCCCAAGCTGTGAGTGCATGTGATTAATAAATTGCCATCAATCTTGTTTGTCCAGGCTCTGGTGTTGTGTGTCCAGCTATTCCTGTAACCCTAGGGTGGGAATCTCGCCCTCCCCAATGGAGTGAATAGGAAGCTATCAATGTATGTACATATTAACAACAATAAAACATTAAAATACTCAAACTATACAACTGAGAACAAACCCCCACAAAAAAAATGAACCTAAGAGTTCATCAAGTTGGTAAGGTGATCATCCAGATAAAAAAATTATTTCAATTGACTTTTGTCTGTTCTTTTTAATGGAATATATTCCAAGATTTAATAGTAATATACTAACAGCACTATAATTTTGAATTATTTTATGTATTTGTAGTACAAAGAAAATCAGGGAATTTGTTATTGGGGACCAAAGTTTTCAGTGGAAACAAAAAAAGATATGAATATAACATCAAAGAAATTTAGAAATTTAGAAAAATTGTAATGTTAAAATTTAATTGGAAATATAAATTAAAATCCATGATTTTCAAAATACATATATATGATTTTCAAAATACATATATATTTTGAAATATATATATATATATATATATATATATATATATATATATATATACAATCTCTGTCCAATAAAGGGGCCTCAAAGCGATGTCATTCTTGTGGTAATAATCACTGACAGTTCAATTATCTTGGTTTCCATATTAAAGGAACCAAGACTTCTAGAAGAAACGGCTGGAGTAAGAACAAATTGAGAACAGAACATCTTATTATTCTAGAAACCCCCATTATTCTAGAAGTGCTCAATTACCATATGCAAGCTAACTCAGAGGAGTTACCATTGGTAACATTTAGTATAATTTAAACTCCAAAAAGAATAATGACTGTAATTTATTGAACACATTGAATAAATAAAGCCCCTGAAGTCCATGTTTATCCTAAAAAAAAAGGAAAAATAAAACTTAATTGCCACCATTAAAGGAAACATTTTATCTCCTTATTCAGAAATTTAGTAATTAAAGGGCAATTACAATTTATTTTGGGAGGAATTATAGTTCCTCTTCAGTTGATGAGGAAAAGTTTTTTAAAAAATGTATCTTTTTTTCTGAGATAGGGTCTTGCTCTATAGTCCAAGCTGGAATGCAGAGGCCTGATCATAGCTCCCTGCAGCTTCAAACTCCTGGGCTCAAGAGATCCTCCAACCTCAGCCTCTGAAGTACCCAGGAGTACTCTCTCAGCCTGGATGAAAAAAAATTTTTAACAGAGAAAAATGCCAGGTAATGAATATAGGAGGAATGATGGAAGAAGAAAATTATCTATACTTGCAATCTCTAATAAAATAACTTATTCAGGCAAAGGTCATCAATACAAATTAAAACTAATTTTTATTAGTTTTATAACATTTTATAAGTGAAAAGTTGGTAGGAAATAGTACTTTGCACAGTGCCAGATGACTTGGTGATGCCAGAGGGAAACAATTTCTATAGTGGAAAGATCTGATTGTTACCACCTTAACCTAGTGATCAAATTTAGCATCACTAACAGTGAAGAAATGAGACAACATCATTGCATTTCTGCGATGATGCAATACAAGCTGTGTGGCAATGTCTATGTAGTATCCTTACCAGAAATATTTAATGGGAATCTACTGGTCTAGCATCTTCAAATTGCAAATGCTATGAAAAAAAGCCAGAGTTTTAGATTAAAAGAAAAGCCATCAATATATAATTTTAACTTAGTTGGAAGAAAATACTACAGATGATATTTTGGGGATGATAGGGAAAATTTGATTATGGGTCAGGTATTAAGTAAATGATTGTTTATTAGGTTCAACAATGGTATCATGGCATAAGGCAGTTTTCAAATTATGCCAAATTATATTTCAAATATAGTCAAATTGCTTGTGATGAAAGGATCATGATATGTGCAAATTATTTTGAAATGGTTCAGCAAAAGTTAGACAGATGTGAGAGCAAATATATCAGAATAGAAATGATTCTTTAATTGTGGGCGGTGGGCAAATGATGTTATTCACTATTCTTTCAACTTCTCTGTATAAGTGAAAATTTTTATAATAAAAAATAAGAAGACTGAGTTATCATTTGACATCTTCTACTTTAAATGCAACAGAGTCCCTTTAATTTCCAAGGAAGAAATGATGTAGCTTGCAGCTGACCAATATTGCTATTGAGGACATTGGGCAAAATTAAAAAATCCTTTGTTTATAAACAGCTGATACATAGGCACTAAGGGTCACAGGATTCTAGAACAAGGAGAACTGTGGAGAGGTGTGCTGACTTTTGCAGCCTTTTGTCCTTGGGGCTATTTGCCAAATTTGGGCTCAGGCCAAGAGGCTGAGCACAGCATCCCTGCTGCTGCCAGAAAAGCCCAAGAGATTATAGGTGGTCTCAGGGGACTGAGAGACAAAACTAAAGAATGCGGGTGCTGCTGTCCAGGTAGGAAAGGAAGGAACTGAGCTTAACACATGGACATTATCTCCTGAAAACATTCACGGAATTCTGAAGTTGTAAGTACATTAGGTTAAACAACTGAGCGCAAGACCTCTGAAAAGCAAAGTGGGGTTTTCTCACAATGATGTGGACAAGGATTAGCATTCCAGACTCCCAGTGAACACACCAGGTTCTCAGTCAAAAGGTCTGGAAAACTATGCAGAGGATCAGAACCTTGCAAACACCACAACCAGCCTCAATTTTGCCTAGTCCCCGTCGCTTCAACAGGATCAGCTATCCCTCTCTCTGCTGACCAGAGAGAGAATAAGTCTCCTGTGAGAGAAGTTGACACCTGGACCCTTTAAAATAGGTGCCACAGGTCCAAGTGTCATACGTAGAAGACAATGTCCAGAAGTATAAGAAAGTTCCTCTTTTACACCCCTTAATAAGTGAAACTTTTCCATGCCTGTGCTCCCAACCGACTTCTACTCACATCTCTCTGCCCCTGTCTAAACTAATTATTTGACAAGGGCAATGAGATGACCATAAATGGCTTAAACTAATTAAGGCATTCCCCTTACCCCAAGGAGGCTGGAAAGGGAGAGGAGGCCAATCATGGCTCCAGTATCATAGCAAGGAAGGAGGGAAGGACTACTGAGTACAATCAACGAGATCGCCAAGTCATTCACCAGCTATTAGGATGAGACCTTGGGCGAGCTATCTCATCTCTTTGAGCCACAATTTTCTCCTCTGTTAACTTTAGTTGATAATAATACCTCAAATGGCTTCTATGCACATTAATATATAAATAGATATGTGTGTGTATATATATATATGTAATATATATGTATATATTTTTTTTGATACAGAGTCTCACTTTGTGGCTCTTGGTAGAACGCCATGGCATCATAGCTCATAGCAACTTCAAAATAAATAAATAAATAAATAAAATACATTTTTAAAAAAGCCACTTACCAATTGTCTGGTGTATTTTTAGTGCTCCAGTAGTGTTGGATGTTGTTATTACCTTATTCTGTCATGGTTTTGTGTCCCTACTCTGGACGTGTTTCAGTTGTGGTCCTTTTAAGTGTGGTACTCTGACTTCAGTCCTTATGTCACAGTGCCTGCTGAGTGTCCCAGACCATGGGCCTGGGCTCCCTTTCTTTCTTCTCTAGAAACTGACACCTTGAGGGCATCTCAGGAAAAATGGGCCAGCAAGGTGTGAACTGAGGCCACAGGGAAAATACCCTCCCCTCTACCTCTCGCTCACTCTCTCATGTCCAAATTCTGTCCTTAATGATTTTTTAATGCATTACTTTTAACCTTCTTAGAAGGAGAGATTTATGTTTCAATCAAGTGTAATAAAGTAATTTAAAATAGTATTTTATTTTCACATCAACACGATACAGAAAATAATACAACACTTTGGTGGACTTTACAGATAAAACTGTAAGATTTGAAAATTTCCTTTTGGAGTTTTTGATCTGCCACTTTCTACTCCTTTTAGGGTTACTGTTACAGAAAAAATTTAGAAGGTGCTACAGATTAAAACAAATTCTGGATTATCTTTTAAAATGTAAATACTTAACTCCCCTATTGAGTTTAGCAGAGAATTTTTCTCTTCCAACGGCAGGAGTGGTGGGGAAGCTGCCAACAATGGACACTGGAGGAGAGGTGGCAGGCCTCAGGGAGCTGGAATAAGTGTCTGAGAAGAGGCAGGGAAGGGAGCAGCAGACACAGTTTTGCCTGGGGACACTCTCTAGGTTTGGTGGCATTCCATATTGATGAAGCAATAGAGAGTAGTAGCTAGGAGCATGGACTCTGTCCTCAAATGTGGCTGTACCATCTGCTATTTTTTAACCCCTACCCAATGAAAGCGAAGTCTTAATTCTTTCCATTGCCCAGTGGTCAAAATGGTAACTCCTTTATTATGTTTGCGGTGAGAATTAAGTTAAGGAAGATAATGTAGGCAAATTATTTAGCACAGATCCTGACATAAAGTGTGCAATAAACATGATAACCTTAGACCTATATTAGCAACTCAAGAGCCCCCCAAAGCCTCTTTTTGTAATTATGAAAACTAATGTACGTGAGTAGTGATTCTGTGATTACTAGATTATTATTTCTCTGTTACTGGGGGTGGGGTGGGTCATGCCCTGCTGTGATAATTCTAAGAATACCAGGGTTATGTTTTGTGTAAGGGATTATCCCAAGAAAATGGATGGACAGCTCAGTTTCACCCTTGGTCACGTAGCTAGTTACTATTGGTAGACCACATCAACAGAGAAGAGGTGATCTTTTGCTAGTTGGTTGGTATAACACAGTGAGCTGGATATGAGTAGACTGGGAGGCTAGCAAAGATAATCAGAGACCTGCTTTTAAAATAATTCAGCCTCTATGTGGTGAGAGAAGATGTGAGTCTTAGTAACTCCTGCAGCTGAGAGCCTCGAGGTTAAGACTAAAATGCCACCGGAGTTGAAAGGAAGCTGGAAGGTTTTCCTACACCAAAGCCAAATTACTTATAAACAAAAGGGATCAAGAAGGGCTATTTTAACCACTATTATAGTTGCAAGGAGTAGACCCACATGGTTCACTTCGAGTAAGGCTGCTGTTCTTGAAATTCTTAATTTTTGAACTAAGAAGGTGGAATTTTCATTTTTCACTGGGCCCTACAAATTCTATGGGGCCCTCAAAGTGACCTACGGGATTAGAAAGACAGGCTGGGAAAAAGAAGGGGCTCAGGATCCATGAGAAGACCATAACTCTTCTCCTGGGCCTAGATTCCTCCAAGTAGCTCCACTGCTCCTGCCACTATCAACTCATTAGCCCACCCTTTGTTGCACAAACCTTGTGGGCTTTACTTAATGATAGCTTTGTTTGCTGACAACCTCTCAAGGACCTGTCACTGATGGCTTCTTTGCCTGTCTTCTGCCAACTATGCAGCTCTTCACATTAATGCTGTCTAGGAGAGAATGTGATTGGTCCAGTGTAGTCGGACCCCTGTTGGGCAGAGCTCTCGTCTCCTGGTCTCAGAGTCTGCTGGTCTGTGCTCCAGCCCTGGCTCAGCCAGCAGTGGGGGAGATGCGAGTGGCAGTAAGAGACCACTTCCCTCAGAATTAGACTTGTAGCTGGGAACCCCTATAAAAGGGACCATGGATGGCCTGAGTCCTAAGATTCTGCCTGTTTGATAAAGGTACATGGCATTTTAGATGACTTTGAAAGATCAGTATGCTGTGGACACATGCCAATGGGGTAGGAACATTTCAAGAGTGGCCTGAGGTGTGGAGATAGGGAGTACAGTTCTGAGGAGCAAGGTGGCTAGAGACAAGGTTATACAAATGGAGGAAGGCCTTGAACTCACAGCTAAGGAGTCTTCATTCTATTTGGGATGATGGAATTATTTGAAACTTATGGTAGAGTTTGAATTTCACAGCCCCTAGGAATGTCGCTACAAAGTATACTGACAAACTCCTATGGTGTAAGCTCACCAGGCTGAGAGGTCAACGAACTCTACTTCTCCCTGGGCTCCCCATGGAGAACATGAGCATAGAGAGCACAGGCTGCCCACCAGATCAACCTGGCAGGAAGCTCCCCTGCCTCCACCTCTAGCCACTGAAGTTGGACAATACTGGGAGCCTTCTAGGCATAGATCCCCAAGGGTCCCAGGGGCCTCTCGAGTATCTTATCTGACAATAAATCATAAGGGTCCCAGCTACCTGGTGTTAGTTTTACAGCATCGGGTGTTTCTCCAGATCTCTTGGCCTTATTTCCACCCAACCCCCTTTGCTGTAGCAGGAAAATCTCCTGAAATTCAGCCAGTTTCTGTTTCCTCTCTATGCACGAGGTAGTACAGTGAGGGAATTGAATGTTGTATTAATAGTTCAGTTTCATCTGCATCTGCTGCACTGGGTGCTGGAGATAAACGGGTAAGACCTGCCCCTTCTCAGGGCTGTCCCAGCCTCAGCCAGGGGAAGGCCCAGGCTAATGACAGTTACTGACACATGGCATAACCATCTACCTACCTGACTCATTTAATCCTCACCACAGCTCTATGAGGTAAATGCTGCCATTATTTCCATTTGATGGACGAAGCTACACAATTACCATGTCATGATGACAAAAGCTATACCAGAGGTATAAACAAAGTCCTCTGAGAGCAAAGATAAAGCTGGTGGCTAAGTTTATGGTTCCACCAGCAAGTAACAACTGAGCTGGGTTTGAAATATCAAAAAGGTTTTTTCAGATTAAGAGGGAAAAGGAATGATTCTAGGCAAAAGCACAAGTATTGGGGGTCCGTGTGCAGCCCACACCAACCCTTTTCCCCTCCCCCTCCTCCTTCACTTCTCCTAAAGTAAAGACACAAAGGATCTGGCTAGCCCCACCCCCCAGAAGTTCAGGCCAAAAGACTTAACCTGACAAGCAACCTGTGGAACGTTCCTACCCCCTATGGCCCCATATAAAAGTGGTCTCTAACTGCCCACCTGTCAGGCGCAGATGCCATCTTTTCACTGCTCACGCATGTCACCCTCCACTCTCCACTGGCCTGAATATCTTCTCTGCAGCCTCATCTCTGGGTGCCACTGTTCACACCTTTCAAGCAGCATGAGCAAAGGTGCAGATCATGGAATGTGTTCCTTCTGGGTGAGGCACAGCATTCTGGAAGTGCACAGAGGCTGGGCTCCCTGTTGGTGATGAGATCAGGCATATAACTTGAGGTCATTGTAGGAATCAGGACCATAACACAAGGTACCGTAAAGCATTATGTACGGTGGTCGGGAAGAGAATAAGTGGCGAGAAAATGTTGGCAAGAGTAGAAACTAGATGGGAAATGGGCTTGGCAGCAAGGAAATAAAGGCTAACTGGAGAGACGGGTAGTGCTTGAATGGTTTGCACTGGGGCAGCGACAAGGAGGAGACACACCCAACACACCCTCTAAGGGCAATGCTGACAGGCGTTACTGAGGCCAGGTAGAGGGTGAGGAAGGTAGAATTCAAGAACTGAAGCCCAGTGATGGTGTGGGGATGGGTGCCAATAAACCCAGAGGGAAAAACAGTATTTAAAAGTCAGTGATTTCACATGACCATGAGCATGAACTAAGCCTAATCAAGATGTCCTTCTCTGGCTGATGGGACAGGAGATTGGGGAGTAGAGGAAGGGCTGGGAGGATGAGGGCAGTGAGACGATGAGAGAGGAAGAAGATAAAGGGTGAGGTTGGAACAGGAAAAGGAGGAGCAGATGGGAAGTGCAGGTGGAGACAAGGAGGACCCCTCCCCGGTCCCTGCAGCCCTGGCTGCCCCAAGGACCACCACTGTTTCCATAGGGAACCAGCAGCAGGAACCAGAAGGAAGAGGCAGACGAGGTCTTAGTCCTTGGATGATTGGGTTGGTGCGAAGGACCTCTCTCCTCCCCTCAGTGCCAACACAAGCTCACATCCCCTTCACTTCCCCACTCCAGCTTTAGCCTAGGGCTCCAAAAAATTATGAGGAAAGGATCTTTGTTTTGCTTGTTACTGTAAGTGGCCATGGTGGTTTGCTTTTAAGTCAGAAAGTGAAAAAAAAATGTTGTTGAATGGAAATGGTTTAAAATTATATTGCTGCTTTTCTTGAACAGAAAATACACACATTAACTGAAAAATATGTCTCTCTGTGTGTGTATTATATATATGTATTCCTATTAACTGTCTTGACAAATGGGAGGTTTTCAATAAATTAGCTTATATTTTACACTTGATCTTAGCCAAAAGGCCGAGAAGCAATAATTAGCTTATATTTTAAACACTATTTTAGTTTTTCTTGATCTACAAACATAACTACTACATAAATGTATCTACGTTGTGCTGCTGCCTTCTGCTAAGGTGAGAGAACTTCTGGCCCAGAGCAGGCTTCAGTGAACATGGCTCAGGCTACAGTGGCCTCAGCAGGCAGCGCTGTTGGGGGTCTTGAGTCTTCTTTTTAAAAATCCACTCTCTGCTTTCTCCTTAGCTTTCATTGCTGGTTGTGCTCAGTAAGCATGACAAGGAAGAAGTATGGTGTGGCTGGACAACAAGGATGTTGCAAGAGATTCCGGGCTATCGACAGAGTGGGAGCCGGAGAAAATTCAGAGAGGCTATTGACAACCATGCTGGTCCCTGGCCCACGCTGCCTCTCCCCTAGGTCTGACTAAACTAGAGAAATTAAATTCCTTTTTAGCTTTGATTTCCTTGGTACCCAGAACAGACTGCAGTGTGCTGAGCACAAAGTCAGCAGGCTTGACTTATGAGAGGCTGGGACACCCTGTTCTATAAACGTCTGTCGTGAGTGAAACTAAAATAACCCAGGTCTTTAGTGGCCAAATTTCAACAGCTGCTAACTCCTTCCTACATTTAGTTTAGAATCACTGACAAAATTCTTGTTTCTCAGACTCTATTGTTGAAAATTTTTTTTTCCAAAACGTACGAGCAATATATATATACTATAGAAAGTACAAATGTGCATAAAATCACTCATAATCTCATCACCCAGTGAAAACCACCAATACATGTTATGATCATCTTTTTCCAGAGACATATTTTTTCTTATATTTTAGAATCACACACTCAATGCTATTTTGCAAATATTTTTTTCTTCCTAATATTTTGTGTCTACATTAACAAGACAATGAATATGATTTTATGACCTTATTAATTATATATCATTCTGTCATGTGAATATTAAAAATGACTGTTTCAATCTAATTGCATTCATTTATATTTATTCCACATTAAATTTTATTTGCTATATTCTTACCCTTTTAAATCCTCCACTTTTTTTTTTTTTTTTAATTGTTTGGGATTCATTGAGGGTACAATAGACCAGATTACACTTTTTGCATTTGTTAGGCAAAATCCCTCTTGCAATCGTGTCTTGCCCCCAAAAGGTGTGGCACACACCAAGGCCCCACCCTCTCCCACCTTCCCTCTCTCTGCTCTTCCTTTCCCCACCCCTCCCTCCTTCTTTCTCTCTCTGCTCTCCCCTTCCACCACTCCCACCGTGTCCTTAATTGTCATTAATTGTCCTCATATCAAAATTGAGTACATAGAATTCATGCTTCTCCATTTTTGTGATGCTTACTAAGAATAATGTCTTCCACTTCCATCCAGGTTAATACAAAGGATGTAAAGTCTCCATTTTTTTTAATGGCTCAATAGTATTCCATGGTGTACATATACCACAGCTTGTTAACCCATTCCTGGGTTGGTGGGCATTTAGGCTGTTTCCACATTTTGGCGATTGTAAATTGAGCTGCAATGAACAGTCTAGTGCAAGTGTCCTTACAAGAGGATTTTTTTCCTTCTGGGTAGATGCAGGATCTAACGGGACGTCTAGCTTGAGTGTTTTGAGGTTTCTCCATACTTCCTTCCAAAAAGGTTGTATTAGTTTGCAGTCCCACCAGCAGTGTAAAAGTGTTCCCTTCTCTCCACATCCATGCCAGCATCTGCAGTTTTGAGATTTTGTGATATGGGCCATTCTCGCTGGGGTTAGATGGTATCTCAGGGTGGTTTTGATTTGCATTTC
>CAUYPK010091118.1:0-50762 GCA_963574355.1 Loris lydekkerianus
TGTACGCAACGCCACAAAAAAAAAAAAAGTGCAAAATCAACAAACAATAAAGAAAATAATATGTATTTTATAAAAAAAATTTAAAAAATTTACAATCGCCGGCCAAAACCAAAACGCGGGGGGGGGGGGGGGGGGGGCACAATTAGCAGTACTAGGAAATACCACCGCACATCCTGAGGTACTACAGCATCTCTTTGTATCTTATTGTTAAGGATGTATTATGAAAAACACTTAGGCCAATAAAAATTACAACTTAGCTGAACAATTGTAAAGCAAATTGTCAAAACTGATTTATGAAAAAAACACGGAGCAAACTGCTTCAGGCTTTCTAGGTTGACACCGTTCTTGGGTGGATCGATGAAGGATTGAAAACCATGTGGAGAGGCTCCAGAGGGCAGGAAACTCCGTGTGCAAATCCTGAAACGGAAAATAAAAGCCCAGCCTCGTCCCACCCGCCTGCTCTCCCCTGCCTGCCTCCTTTCCCCCTCTGCTGCCTTCCACAGGCACTCGCCCACTTCTCAGACTTTCCAAAGTGAGGCCCCCAAAAGCAGTCGTATTTTTCAGTCCTTTATTACTCGGAAAGTTCCAAAATTGAAAAATTAAAGATGCTGTTGAGCATGTGAAGAACATTTCCACTAGGTACGAAGATTCTTCAAAAATCCTCACCTAAATTTTTCTATGAGTAGAAGAGAATAGAAATAAAGTTTTCAAGATCTTTTCCTCCAACTGTGTCTTCTTGGAACAGAGGACGGGTGGGACGGAGGAGGAGCCGCATGGTGGGGACGTCGCCCCTCAGCGCGGCCCAGCGACCCGACACCCTGCAAGTCCCCAGCCAGGACCTCGCGTTGGAGGTTAGGACAGTCCCCCAGGCGGACGTGCCAGGTTTAGGGCAATCGCAGCCCTTGCTGGTCGCCAAAGAGACGCGAACGCTCAAGACCACTGCAGCTGCAGAAAAGCATCCATCGGATGATAAAATGAGATGCGCCCAACTTACTTAAACCCCAAACCCGGAAATTTAGTCTCACCGCCCCAAGACTGCGCTAAGACACGCGATTTCTTATTTAATTATTTCCTGTCCGTATAGAAATAGAACAATCGGTCCTGGGGTGAAAGAAGCCTCCGAGTTTAGAATTCGGGGCGGCAGCCCTGCGAGGGGATTGGACGCTTCTCCCCGAGGCCCAAGGGCCCGCTGAGCAGCTGGGGGACCTGCGGGTGGCCGGGCCCCTGGGCGGCGAGGCCGGCGCCTCCGATTGCATCGGCCAGGCGGTCTCCCGGAGGACCCGGACTCGGGTCGGCGACCCCGCCTCCAGGTGGCAGCATTTCGCGTGTAGACCCGCCACTATAGGAACCAGATTTCTAGGATCCTGACTCCCAAGGAAGGGAGGGGAGAGCGCGGGGAGACGTGTTGCGGGGACCTTCCTTCTCCAGACTGAAACCTTCTCCCGGAACCAGCATGTAAGAGGAGGAGGAAACGGAAATCACCTTCCATTTAAGGAGTAAAAGGATTTTTTAAAAATCAGGTTCCACCGAGATTTGAACTCGGATCGCTGGATTCAGAGTCCAGAGTGCTCACCATTACACCATGGAACCGCGGGAAGCAGAGCGTTCTGACTCCCTGAAGGTGCACAATTCCTTTCTCCGGCCCCAGCGTTCGGCAGATTTCTTTTCCCAGCCTCTCTTTTTGTGAGATTCGGGGATCTAAGCACCGTTAACCTGCTACCAGAGAAGTCGCCCTGGACTTCGATTCTCTCCACCGGTCTCATTAGGCCCGTGTCTCTGAGAGTAAGGGTAACTTCCTTTGGGGATTAGGGACAGGGAAAGGCTTTTGGAGCCTCCACCAAACCCTCCTGCCCTGCCCAGTTGCTGGAGTCTCCTGCCCTGACAGAATTCCTGTGCCCCTACCACCACCGGAGTTGAGTCTTGCTGGGATTTCCCGTCCTTTCTCCCCAACCCCCTTCTCTGCTCCCCGAATTCCTCATCCTCCTGCTTCTCCCTGCTCCTCGCCCTCTCCGCGGCACCGGCTATCGGAACGCTGGGAAGGCTGCGGCCATCCGGAGAGGCGAGGGGGACGCTGTTCACCAACGCCAGAGGCACAGCTGCTCCCCTGACCAGGACCCGATAGGGGTCTTTGCCGGAGGGAAGTGACCCCAGATGAGTGGTGGGGGGCGCCGCAGCCAGTCCTCGAGGCCTGGGCAGCACCGGGCTCGGGCCACAATCCCGGAGCTGGGGCCACCCTAAAGTGAAGAATCTCGGTTTCGATGGGCTCACCTCTGTCCAGGCAAGTCCGCGGAAATGGAATCATTTGGCAAGGTTCTTTACTGCCCTGACTGAGAAAAGGCGGTGGTAGCCCGCTACTTCGGGTACGGCCCACGGTGCCTGGGAACGCAGATGCTGAGGAAAGAAGGGGGAGCGCGACCTTGATATTAAAAGTCCAACAAACGACCGACTGAGATGGAGCAGAAAGAAAAAAGCATGCTCCTTTCTCCTGGATACAAGTAGGAGTTGAGAAAGCAACTATCTGGCGTTTTAGGATTCAGAAAGTGGATGTCTCTCAAATACGTGTCTGGGGATCATTCTAAGCAGATGACAGACTAATGAGTCATAGGACCTCCAGCCGTCGGGCCTCGGCCCAGGCTCCGCCCCAGCGTTCCCACCCCAGCCTGCGTAAACCCCACGGCAGAGCGAACACATGCAAAGCTCTCCAGCGGGGGACGTGGTGTTAAGACTCCGCAGGAGTGGGAGTGGAGGGAAGGTTTTGGCTCTGAGACTGAGTTATATTAGATTCAGTGGAGAATTACAAATGAGCCACTGCTGTGGTTTATATAAAGCTAACAGGATTTGCCTCTAGGGAAGTTAATGTGGAGGAGAGGAATGTTTTCCTGTGTATTCCTTTATCCTGTGAGTAACTTACAAAGAATGTAAGTTACTTAAAAAAAAAAAAAAAGAGGACTAAAATAAGAAAAAAATGAAAGATGGATCAGATGCCAGTGCGGAAGCAGTTTGATCAGGGAAGGAAAAGGAGAACGTCTTTGGGGGGAAAGCGTAGAGGGAGTCAGCGTCGGACCCCAGGGAATGCAGCCGGAGCTTCGCAAAGCCACCAGGTGGAGCGCCGTGAGACCGTGTGGCCGCGGGACCCAGGGCTCCCCCTGCAGGTGAGTTCCTCTAGAATCGGTCCCCATCCCCTTCCCTAAATGGCTCTCCAAAGTACTTTCCTCTTCCTAAGAATGGTCTGAACTTATGGAATGAGGGATTGATCACATGGGATCATGATTTCATAATAATTGGGGACTATTTCTCACATTTAAGAATGACCATGTCGTACATACACAAAATGGAGTATTTTGGAACCATAAATATGAGGAATATCTCCAGGAATGAATGTGGAGTTATATCCAGGATATGTTGTTTCTTTTTTTTTTTTATAAAAAAAAAAAAAAAAAAAAAAGCAAGGTACAAAGGAGTGAATTAAGAAAAAGAGAAAATAACTATGCTTGTTTTACAGGAAAGATAGGCTAGAAAATGATGAAAATATTTTTATCTAGGGGTGCATGGGGATGGATTCTAAGATAATAGAAATTGAAGAGACTTTTCTAAGTAAATAAAAATGTATTTTTTATTTTTTGAACCATATCAATGTTTCATATATTCTAAAAAGAAATGAAAAAGCTAACCTTAAAACTGAAAAAAAGCAGAATGAATGAATGAATTTGTATATCAAATAATATTATAACCACATAGCATATAATTAATTCAAGTGGATTCAAGTTTGAAAGCAGTGCTTGTCTGTATACCTGCAGTGGGGTGTATCCTGAGGATATCGTGAACTTTACCTAGTAGTTTTATTGGTCGTAGTGGATTTGGTATGATTATTCTCAAGCTGTTTGGTATATATTATAAGATGGAACAAAATAGTAACTATATTAGTTTGTTAGGAATCAAGGTTATCAACTTGAGAGAAGACAAAAATATGAAATGGAAAATGTTGAGGAAGAACCATGTGGGGTTGGACTGGAATTGGAGATATTTGTATTAACTCACAATACTCACTCTTAGAACCTTGAAGTAGTGGTTCGGCAGATGTGCTTGAAGCAGACCAATTGCAATGAGCATGTCTAGTACCCACAGCCTGTCTTCTGAATACCATTTCTCACTAAAAGAAAATAGGATTTCTAAAAATGCCTGACTGAGGAAGTAAAAGATAAGCCTAGAACATTTCATTGTGCCCAAGACTAATAAGAATGTGTCAAAAGGTAACAGAAGCCTCCTTAGTCAAATAAACCATTGGAGCCTATCTATAGTTGATTATAGCCTATAAAATAAGAAAAGAATTCACATAATGCATATACACACAGTTGTATGTTCAAAGAAAAGATGAAGAGAGAAAGTTGTACCTTATAGGAGAATAGCAGCTAGTAAGTATGTGAGGAAAAACAAGATTATTTCTATTAGATAATCCAGGATTACAAAAAAATGTTTAGGTTTTCATTTATTCCAGGGGACCAGAGCCAGCCAGGATGATCCTGCTCTTTTTTGTTTGCCTTAGGTTTTAAATGTTTTTATTTTCTTGACTGTCAGGTATGGTTTGCATGCTTATTTAGAGTGATGGCAGGGCAAAATGTCAGTTTTATTACCCTAGTTCCTCCCTATAGTCAGATTTCCACTTCATTCACCTAAGTGCTTAGCAATTTTCTGATTTAGTATAATTATTTTGAATTTTTTATTTGACAAGTTATATTCATATGGCTGTAAAAAGAATTAATGCATGTAAATAAATATCCTTGTTAATTATTAGTTAACGTAATTATATACTAATACCTAAGACTCCTCTTTGGAAGCTTTGATAAGCTTCTAGGTTGTAAGTTACTTCTAGGGGTACAAGCAATATTTTGTTCTCTTATCAGCTTTACTGAGATCAGATACTCATACTCATCCATATCACCTCTACCAGGATCTATCTGCTGTATCCAAAACGGTATGGCTTCTCCTTGACCTAGGTTCTCTTAGTCACCAATGTTGCTGACTAATGGAAAGGGACATCTTTTAATACTTGTGAGTCTGGGAGCCCATAAACCAGTGATTTTCAACTGGTGAGCCAGGGTACACTGGTGTGCCATGACAGCTTAGGTATGCCATGAAAATTTTTAAAGATCATAAATTATTTCAAAAGAAGTTCAAAGTAGTAAGTATATTTTTTTCTTTACACTTTCTTTTTGATCAACATTATTTAAGCATGCTGAGGAAGTTTAACTATAGGTTTAAGTGTGCGGTGAGATAAAAAAGGTTGAAAAACACTGCTGTAAGCCATATACTAGGAAAGTGGCCATTTTCCTGAGCGGACTCTGTAAGCATTATTTCTATAGGTGAAATATGGCTCTTATTCCTTAACAGTGAGCTTGGTTACCAAATTAAACAAGATTTGTGGCATACTCATAGTTATAATATGATACACGGGTCACTATGAAAGTTTTGAGACAGACTGTGTTATGGTCTGTTATTTCACTTCCAAGAAACAGTCAACAGTGTCCTTTCTGATTTACCCTTGCAACTTTGAACTTGCTCAGCCCTATCAGTGTTGCTGGGAGGGCGTCATTTGTTTACATCTGCACAGATTTTATGTTTCTTGATTTTTATGTCTCTCAAAATTTTTGTAATTAGCTACATGTATGTTACAGTTTGGGTTTGATATCATTAATGCTGGGGGGGATACAAATAAATAGTGTTAAAATGTTCTCTCCCCCCCACACACAGACATTTGTCTCGTTATCAGAGATTTAGTATAAATAGCATTGGACATTTAGTAAGCTATAGGTCAATAAGTTCATATGTGCAGTTGGGACATCTAATGTACAAGAGCTTTTAAAACCGTAGACTGGATGATCCACAATATCTTCAACTGGTTTAAGAGACTATTTTGTTTCTTATTTCAACTTGCAAGCTGCTTTGTTATGTTTATTTAACTAGCTTCCCAATGAACATATTTCATGTTATTCTTTTTCATTTGTGCTTGTTTTTGGATCTAAAGCAATATGACTTATAGACACTCAAAGTTCTTGTATTTCTGTTAAACTTTTTAAATACCTGCACAAAATACTTCGCTGAAAATTCAAAATTTTCAAGTCTACTTTGGTTATAGTAACTTCATCATCATCCTGCTGACAGTATCTCTAGGTCTGACGGTATGTGTTGTGTGAATTGGTTACCACAAGCTCTGATAAACAAAGGCTCCTTTTGTATTGTGTTGATTGATACAAAATTCTGCAAGTTCATATCACACTTCTTACTCCCCAACAGATTATTCTAAATATTCATAAAAATCCTGAAAAGTTTCCACATTTCCCCCGGAGCTTTTTGAATATAAATATTATAGTAGTAATATTCTTGCAGTAGTATCAATGGTATCTTCTTGTAAAAATTGTCCACATAGCTCTATAGCATCTTTATATTACTGTTTTCCATATGAATTAGGATAGTGTTTTTCAAGCTTTTTTATGGCACACTTGAACCTATAGTTAAACTTCCATAGCCCACTTAAATTATGTTGATAAAAAAAAGAGTCAAAAAAGAGAATATATTTACTGTGTTTTGAACTTCTTTTGAAAATAATTAATGATCTTTAACAATTTTCGCAGCACACCTAAGATCCTCTCACACTTGTTGAAAATCACTGGATTAAAAATAGCCGGACATCATGGTGGGTGCCTGTAGTCTCAGCTACTCGAGAGGCTGAGGCAGGAGAATCACCTAAGCCCGGGAGCTTAGATTGCTGTGAGCTGTGATGCTGCAGCACTCTATCAAGGGTGACAAAGTGAGACTGTCTCAAAAAAAAATTTTTTTTCAATTAATTCAGAAGAAAAAACCCAACAATCCCATACATCAATGGGGAAAAGATGAATAGAATCTTCTCCAAAGATGACAGGTGAATGGCCAGCAATCATATGAAAAAATGATCACCATCCCTAATTATTAGAGAAATGCAGATTAAAACCACCCTGCGATATCACCTAACCCCAGCGAGAATGGCCTGTATCACAAAATCTCAGAACTGCAGATGTTGGCAAGATTGTGGAGAGAAAGGAACACTTTTACACTGCTGGTGGGACTGCAAACTAATACAACCTTTTTGGAAGTATGTATGGTGAAACCTCAAAGAACTCAACCTAGACCTCCCGTTTGATCCTGCAATCCCATTACTGGGCATCTATTTTGAAGAAAAAAACAATCTTTTATTATAAAGACACTTGTACTAGGCAGTTTATCACAGCCCAATTTACAATCGCCAAAATGTGAAAACAACCTAAATGTCTTTCAACCCAGTAATGGATTGGCAAGCTGTGATATATGTATACAATGGAATATTATTCAGCCATAAAAAATGGAGATTTTTCAGCATTTGTACTAACCTGGATGGAGGTGGAACACATTATTCTTAGTGAAGCATCACACAGGTGGAGAAGTATGAATCCTATATAGTCAATTTTGATTTGAAGACAATTAATGGCAATTAATGACATGGTGGGGCATGGGGGAAGTGGAGAGCAGACAGAGAAGGAGGGAAGGGCTGAGGGAGAGGAAAAGAAAAAAAAAAGGAAAAGAAAAGAAAATAGTGACTAATTTTCACATAAATTGGTTTTAATTTTGACCAAAGTATATTGATTAAACATTAATTCTTAACTCAACATGTTAATATGTTGTTTAGGATATTGTATCCTCATTTATAAGTGACATATGTTTGTAATTTCTCCTTTATAGTAATATATTTTCTCCAATTTTACTATCAAGTGTACCTATATCAAGTAGAATGATTTTGATGTATTTCTTCTTTTTCTATCGTCTATAAGATTTAGCATGATCTGTTTTTTGAAGTTATTTTTTACTTTTATTTAGAAATATTAGTTGTCTATTTTTTGGTACTTAAAAAAAAATAAGAAGTTAACAGATGACTCCATACTGAATCTCAGAGTCAAAGCATTCTGTAATAGACATACTCTTATTTGAGAATGTGAATGTTACTTTCTTTGTATTATTATTATTGCTCAATATTTTGATGAAGCAATTGTCTGATTCCTTTTCTGAAGGTATTTATGTTCCTTCATTCTTTACAAGGTTTTTGTTTCTAATCCTTATCTTAAACATTGTTATTGTTATTTTAAAAAAGAAAAGAAAAGAAAAAGAAAATCACTGGGTTAAGGTAAGTATTGCTGAGTCTAAGAAAATATTTCCAGAAAATAATATACTCTGTAATATCTCCTCTTTCTTTCTCTGAGCATATATGTGAAGTTACTTTTTTATACAAAAGCATTCAAATTAAACAAAAACTTTTGTGTTCTCAAGAACAGGATTTTTTCTTACCTAGTGTGACAATCTTAATCTTTTACTTGAAAAATTTAGTTCGTTGAAATTTAATATCATTATAGTTGGGTTTATAGCTACGACTTTATCATTTTCTTCTATATATACTATCTGCTTTATATTCCTTTTATCCTCTCCTTCCTTGCTTTCTTTTGGGTTAGACAAATATAAGTTTTGTCTAACTTAAGTTTTTACATTTTTCTTCTATTTGTTAATATATACCATTCTTTAAGAGCTTACCTCCTTGTGCATTTTTTATTTACTATAGTCTTATAAATGATTACTTTCATAATACTGCTAGAATTTTAGAAAACTGTAACTCTTTTTACCCACTTCTACCTTTTTCATTATTGTTAGTGAATGTCTACGTTCTTTTTACATTGTAAATTCCTTAAGTCTTTAAAATCTTTTTGCCCACCTATTGATATTTTTCCAGTACTTTTCATTTCTTCTTGTATTACCATATTTTCAATTAGGAGTGTTTTTATTCTTTTATTAAAAATAATAAAGGATATGAAATTATAACTAGATATGAGGAATAAGTTCTAGTGTTGGATGACCATAGTTAACAATAATAGTATATAGCTATAAGGATAGTGCATGTTCCCCACACAAAGAAATGATACATGTTTGAGATGATGGATATTGTAGGGGGCCCTCTGAAGGTTCAATAAAAAATCACTGACAAGATGCAGAATAATTGGAGAAAAGGCATACAAGTGAAGGCATACATGAGAACCTTCAGAATGAAGATGTAAAGATACGGGAGAAATTCTCCATTTTTATGCTTAGGTTTAACACAGTATGGACAGCTATGCAGAAATGATTGGACAAAAAGTTATGATCTAATGCTAATCAACAGAGTGGGGGAACCCCCAAAGGCCTATCTTTTGGACTCCCCCTCTACGGAGTTTCTCTGAGCATTCATTCCTTCTGAGGCTGGAACAGGGCCCTCTCTGGAATGGGATGTTATGATCTACAGTCAAAGGAGATCGGATAACTTTTTATGTACAGTTTTTACATAGAATATTTTTAGGTTTTATGGCTAACTTTTGAGAGAGGGGGCTATGGTTTCTATGACCTACCATAGGGAAGAGGAATTTTAGTTTATATTGCTAACCTCGGGATAGAATGGGACTGAGAGACAAGGAGTACAGGAGAAAGCCAGAGAAAAGACTTCTGCTTCTGAGGACCTCATTCTGAGGAATTGATTTCTGATCAATTGATTTCCAACATTATACTAATTACCCTTATATGATCACTATATATTAATATTATACATATCAAAACCATGAATACATATAATTCTAATTTGCCATCAAAAAAATTAAGTAAAAAAAAATTACTTTTCTTATATTTTACTTTTTCTTGTGTTTTGTAATGATCCTTGCTGGTTTTTGTTTCTCTCAGGTTTTGTTTCTCTAAAACCATACTTTCTTCACCATTGTATTTTACTTAATTTTCTCTAGCTTTATTGAGGTTTAATTTATACATAACTACCTGTATTTCAAGAGCTTATATGTGAGAAGCACTATCATAATCAAAACAATGGACATAACCATCTCTCCCAGTTTCTTAGAGCACTCTTGTCTCTCTCTCCTACCCCTTCCATTCACACCACGATTCCTCAGCAAGCACTGATCTGATTTCTGGAATCATACAGATATGCTGTTCTCTAACTGATTTCTGTCAGCATGATGTTTTTGAGATTCAACATTATCATGTACATCAGAAGTTTCTTGTTATTGGCAAGTAGTATTTTATGGTATGAATGTTCTATGGTTTTTTATGCATTCACCTGTTGAGGGACATTATTTTCTGTTTATTGATATTACCAAAAAGCTGCTATGAACATTCATGTATAAGTTTTTGTGTGACATATGCTTTCATTTATCTTGGGTAAATAGAAGTAGAATAGCTGGTTCATATGTTAAGGGCATGCTGACATTTTTTAAAAATTGCCAAACTTTTCCAAAGTGGCTGTATCTTTTATATTCCCACTGGCAGAGTATAAGAGTTTCAATTGTGGCACATCCTTACAAATGCTTGATGTGGTCAGGTTTTGGGGATTCCAGGGGGCATGTAGTGGTATATTATTGTGGTCTTAATTTCTGTTCTCCTAATGACCAATGGTAATTTTTTTTTTCAAGACAGAGTCTCACTATGTGGCTCTGGGTAGAGTGCTGTGGCATCATAGCTCATAGCAACCTTGCCACAGCCTCCCAAGTAGCTAGGACTATAGGCAACCACCACAATGCCCAACTGCTTTTAGAGATGGGGTCTGGCTCTTGCTCAGGCTGGTCTCCAACTCGTGAACTCAGGTAATCTGCCCTCCCCAGCCTTCCAGAGTGCTGGGATTACAGGCATGAGTCACTGCACCAGCTGACTGATAATAATTTAACATCTTTTCAAGTGCTTATTTCCTGTTCATGTATTTTCATTGCTTAAGCATTTATTCAAATCTTTTGCTCATTTTGTGTTATATACATTTTTATTGTTTAATTGCAAAAGATCTTTATATATTCTAGAATAAGAACTTTGTCAAATGTATGTTTGGCAAATATTTTCTCTCAGTCTGTGACTTGTCTTTTCATTTTCATGAAGGCAAAAGTTTTCCATTTTATAAAATCCAATTCATTTTTTTCATAATTTATGCTTTTTATGTCATATTTCTCTTTTAAAAAGGAGAAATCTGGCTTAGCGCCTGTAGCTCAAGTGGCTAAAGCACCAGCCACATACACCAGAGCTGGCAGGTTCAAATCCAGCCCACGCCTGCCAAACAACAACAACTACAACCAAAAAATAGCCAGGCATTGTGGCGGACGCCTATAGTCCCAGCTACTTGGGAGGCTGAGGCAAGAGAATTGCTTAAGCCCAGGAGTTTGAGGTTGCTGTGAACTATGATGCCACAGCACTCTACCCAGGGTGACAGCTTGAGGCTCTGTTTCAAAAATAAATACATAAATAAATAAATAAAAATAAAAATGAGAAGTCTTTACCAAACCTAAGGTCATTAAGGTTTTCTCTTATGTTTCCTTCTAGAAATTTTATAATTTTAGTAAATTTGTTTGTGAAAAATTTTAGTAAATCTTTGCATATGGCATGAGAAAGAATTAGGTTTTGTTTGTTTTGGCTGTGCAATTGCTCTAGTATCATCTGTTGAACAGATTATCCTTTTTCATTGAATTATCTTGGAACCTTTGTTAAAAATCAACTGACCACAGGTGTATGGCTCTATTTCTGGACTTTCTATTTTGTTTCATTGATCTGTTTGTATATCTCTATACCAATACCATATAGTCTTGATCACTATAGTTTTAAAATCCAGTTGTTCTTTTTCAAAGTTGATTCACACCTATTTTCAGTCCTTGGGTTTTGTTTTGTTTTGTTTTGTTTTGTTTTGTTTTGTTTTTATAAATTTTAGAGTCAGTTTATAAATTTCTCCAAAAACCTGCAGTGCTTTCTAAAATTTATAATTGCACTAAACCTATAGATACCCACTTCAAATATAAAGACATATAGATTAAAAGTGTAAGAATGGAAAAAGTTATATTATGCTAACACTAATAGAAAATAGCTACAGTGGCTGTTTTAATATCTGACAAAGTAAAGAACAAGAGTTACTTCAAACTGATAATGGAGTCAATTTATTAAGAACCTGTAACATTTCAAATGGTTTGACACCTAATAACAAAGCTTCATAGTACACAAAGCAAAACTAATACAACTACAAAAAGATTTAGACAAATCTACAATCAAAGAGATTTCAGCCACTCTCTCAATAATGGGTAGAACAAGTAGACAGATTATCAACAGGGAAACAGAAGACTTGAACAAAACTATGCACTAAAATTTCTAATTGACATTGATAGAATACTCTAGGCAGAAAAGCAGAACACAACCTTTTCAAGTGCCCAGGGAACGTTTACCAAATGCAACTATATTTTGGGCCATAAAACAAGTCTCAATAAATCTAAAAGGATTCAAGTCATACAAAATATGTTTTATGACCACAATGGAATTAAATCGACAATCCATTATAGAAGATATATAGAAAATTCTCAAATATTTGGAAACAAAAGTATAGGAAAAACCCTCTAAATAACCCTTGGATTAAAGAAGAAATCAGAAGGAAAATGTAAAAATATTTTGAACTAAATGAAACTAAAATAAAAACACACCAAAATTTGTGGAAAGCAGTGATATTTTCAATGGATATATGATTGTTGAGCTTTGTTCTAGGATATAATTAAGTTACTTAGTAACAATTTTGTCCTATGGCTCTTGCACTTAAGATCAAATTAGACCAGAGCAATGCTGTATCCATTTCCTATTGCTGCTATTGACAGGATTAGTGAGTTAAAATGACACAAATTTATTATATTTCTGTAGTTAGTTCACAAGTCCAAAATTACTTACTGAGGTCAAATAAAGCCATCTGTGCTTCTTCTTTGTGACTCCAGGAGAGAATCCATTTCCTTGACTTTTCTAGCTCCTAGAAACTACACATTCCTTTGTTCACAGTCCTTTTTTCCATCTTCGAAGCCAGCAACAGCAGGCCAAATTCTTTTCATGTCCTATCACTCCTATCTCCCTCTTCCGCTTATGAGATGGACCCAGTGAAGTAACCTAGAATAATCTCTCCATCCCAAGACTAGCTGAGTAATTCCATTCACAATGTTAGTTCCTCTCTGGCATATAACCTAAAATCATCACAGATTCTGGGAATAGTACATAAGACATCTTTGGAAGGACATTATTGTGTCCACCACAAGTATTTAGTCTTGTGCTAATTGTCCCCCATTACTGAAGAAAAACCCTCTGAGTTCTCTACTTCATGTTTTCAACTCAGGCAATAGTTCACCTGGTTGGAAATTCAGTTTTCCAGTTATAACCAAGAAACACTCTCAGGGTAGTAATCTGGGGCAAATAAAGGGCTCACCTAATGTGTTTTCCATTATTCAGAGATGACTGTCCTTTACTGCTTGATATTTAATGTCTGCTATGGTTTGAACGTATCCCCCAAAAGAACATGTGCAAAGTCTCTAATCCCCAGTGTAACAGAATTAAGAGGTGGGACCTTTAAGAAGAGATTAGGCTATGATGGCTTTGCCCTCATGAATGCTGTAATGCTGGTATTCTGGAAGGTTTGCCATCAGTGATAAGGCCAAATATAGGGACCCTCCCTAACAGAACCGTCCTGCCCCGGAAAGAACATCTCATCCAGGAAGGAATGACGGCACCAGTCCCAACCCCTCCAAACTCTTATATTCCTCCCTGCCTTAACTCGTGTGACTTCTTTTTCAAACTCAGCTCACTTGCACCAGAGTGTGTGAAGGCCACATTGCCCACCCAGAACCTGGACTCCGCTTCCTTTCATTCATGTCTCAGAACAACTTCTCATTTTTGGCCCTTAACCTCTCAATCATGGTTAGTGGGTTCCTTATAAAAAGACAAGTTCAGCCCCCATTACCTCCTCCCCCTCTTGCCTTCCTGCCTTTCACCACGGGGTGATGAGACATGCATACCCTTGCCAGACGCTGGCCCTCTATCTTAGCCTTTTCAGGTTCCAGAAGTGAAAGGAATCTGTTCTTTACAAATTATCCAGTCTTGGGTCTTCTGTTACATCAGCACAAACAGATAAAGACAATGTCTGAAAACTATTATTTCATATATTTTGTCTGGATTGTTAGTTGTTTTAGGCAGGAGGGTAAATCTAGCCATCCCACATTCTTCAAGTGTACTGGTAATTTTGATTGGATGTCAAACACGGTGACTATGTACTTTGTTGAATATTGGATATTTTTCTATTCCTATAGGTTTTCGGGGTTTTTTTGAGACAGAGTATCACTATGTCGCCCTTAGTAGAGTGCTGTGGCATCACATCTCAGAAAATATTTTGGGAGGTGTCAGGAGACAGAGTGAAAATATATTGAATGTTTGGAAACATCTCTGCCAACCTGAAGATGGTGTTTTTTTCTTCCCCAATTAGCAAAGCTGTGCTCAAACTCTTAGCCTCAAGCGATTCTCTTGCTTCACCCTCCTGAGTAGCTGGGACTACAGGCGCCCTCCACTATACCTGGCTATTTTTAGAGATGAGGTCTCACTCTGGCTCAAGCTGGTCTTGAACTTATGAGCTTAAGGGATCCACCCACCTCAGTCTCCAGAGTGCTAGGATTATAGGCCACTGTGCCCAGTCTCCTATAAGTGTTCTTGAGTTTTGCTATGGTATACAGTTACTTGGAAACCATATGGCACTTTGAGAATTTTTGGTACAGCTCTTTATTTATACTACCCCACATCATTCCATACTTGCCAAATGTTTTGTGACCATGTCCTTAGTCAAGTCCCCTTGCTCTAGTCCCCATTATTCCAGTAGTCCACCACCTCAGTATCACAAATCTTTGGGAAAATAAGTTTTTGTGGTAGCTCTTAAGCTTTTCAGGCAGTCCAGACTTGAGTAAGTATCCTTTGGGGAAGTCTCACTGCACATACACCTCAAATTTCCAACTCATTCTTCCACCACCACACACCACTGAGAATGTCATTGTTTTCACTTTACCCCATCAGATACTCTCTGTCTGGGCAAAGGCCAACCCTCAGCCCATGACCAGAATCAACACACAGGCCAAGGGGATGAAATGGCTAGTAACCTCAGTTTTTCTTTGACAATTCTCTTTCCAACTGAACTTTAGTTTATCTAGTCCTGGTCAATGCAACAATTCTCTGATGCATCTAAAAATAAAATGTTACATCTTAGAATTCTGAGCTGAGACTGACCCTTGATCTGGTAGATTTCTGGATTGTCAAATTCCTTTACTTCATCCCAAGATATTCTAACCCTAGATCACTCTTCCAGGCAACATAAAGAACACAGTTTTGCTAATTGGGGAAGGAAAAGAAACACATCTTCAGGTTGACAGATACATTGACAAATACATTCAATGTATTGTCAGACTGTCTCCTTGACTCCCCCCAAAATATTTTCTGAGCACTCCTCTCATTACCCAACCCCTGACCCCCAACTTATAATTGTAATGCAGAACAACTGTGATCGATAACAAAGATCCCAGGAAACAAGGGGTTAGAGCTCAAGTTCACAATTTTAAGTATCAGTTGGTCTGGAGTCAGAAGTACACAGGTCTGCAGTAATCTCCATGCCTGTGTCAGGTGAGCAATATCTTTACTTGATGTTCCCATCATAAGCTGTCACTATCAGGAGAACCTCAGGAGATGGAGTAAAGGGAAATTAGCTCAGGAATAGTTGAGAAGTCTGTGAAAACCTACTTTTAAAATGTCACAGAGCATATGCACCTTAAACCTTATAACTTCTGACAAAGAACTTTGCCCTCCTACCTAGGAAGCCAATGCAAAGGGAATACTCTCAAGACAGGAATCTCCTTCTGGACACTGAGTACCTGAAGAATGCTAACTGGCAGGAGGACACAGAGCCATTCACCCTTAGTCTATGTAAGTGCTGGAGCCAGGGAACAGGTTAGGGAAAGGAAAGTGGTACTCCAGGCCTGCATATGTGATGCTAGATGAACAGTGGTCGCAGAGGAGAGATGGGTAGGGACAGGAAGACACCCATGATGTTCCTGAATCACCCGTGTCATATATAATGGTTGATACAGGCAAGAAGGGAGGGTTAAAAGGGATACAACAAAAGGCCCTAAACCAAGTGGACAGATCAGTTAGAAATGCTTTAGAAAGCACAAGTCAATGCAAGTTTGGGCCCAGCAGAAATGCTGGTGCCATTTTGTTGTTTCAATGACCAGGGCACGTGTTTAGGAGAGACCATTCTTCCACATCCCATCCACCACTGTCTACCTCTAGTCTGCAGGCAGTCTTTGGCCATGCTATTAAAGTTTGATGCTAATTGTTCTAGTTCATTTCTACTACCACACGTCTTCCTCACACATCCTTCTAACTCACATCTCACCTCCTCACTAACTCCCCTGTTCTTCTCACACTCTGGTCACTTTCACATTGTCACTTTCTTCTCTTACTTAAGGAAGTCCAGCTCATGGCCCAGCACCTGTAGCTCAGTGGCTAGGGTGCCAACCACATACACTGGTGGCACTGGCGGGTTTGAATCTAGCCTGGGTCTACCAAACAACAACTACAACCAAAAAATAGCCAGGCATTGTGGCAGCACCTGTAGTCCCAGCTACTTAGGAGGCAAGAGAATTGCTTAAGCCCAAGACTTTGAGGTTGCTGTGAGCTGGGAGGCCCCAGCACTTTACGACAACACAATGAGACTGTCCCCCGCCCCCCCCAAAAAAAGAAAGTTCAACTCAGTTGAACCTATAGAGCAGCAAATATAGGAGAGTTTGGTTATTTTAGAAAAGAAAGTCCAGAGGCCAGCTATGTAAGTAAAGGCATGAAAAAAACCTATATATATAAAATAAAGGAAAACAAAAATTATAATTATGGCCTTGAAGGGGGCCATCTGAAGTAACTTACCGTCAGAATCAAGTATATAATCTGTTTTTATATATAATGAAGCATATAACCTAACAAAGAAAGGGAGGCAGGAAGAGTCCAGGATAGTGGTCCTCAATTCCATGTATATTAGAACCATCTGGACAGCTGAAAAGGTGTAGAAGCCTGGACCTCATACCTGAGATTTCCATTTAACTGGGGTAGAGGTAGATGAGGCATCAGTATGTTTATAGAATCTCCATAGGTGACATAAATGTACAGCCAGTTTGAAAATCATTGGTTTAAGATCTCAGCTAACCCAGCATAGGATGATGGCTAGATGTAGAGCTATCAAAGAAAATGCTGCCAATTAAATCATTGACTGTGTCTGTATTCCTGTAGTTAATGTTGGTGTAGCCTGAAGCAAAAGGAAGAGAAAAAGTAGAGGCTGAAAAGACATGACTTGTGTCCCCACCTCACACCTACGACTCTACTCAAATGAGCCTGTGTGGCAATTTATGTTCTTTAGGGCCTGAGACTACCAAGGTAGGTAGATCTTTGTTAATATAAATCTATAATAAGTCAACAACTCAGATATTATTGCTGTGTAATACTTTTATTAAACAGTTTTATGGAAAAACTCACATCATTTCTGTATGTGTTACATCATGTAACTTTTAGGCATGGCAGAGTCCAGTGACAAATTACATTTGGAGAAAAGCTTTAAAATTCATGCTTGGATGCCACTTCTTTGTGAAATACTGAAAAACAGCTCTGTACTTTAGCACTGAACATTACAAAAAGCACCATTTAAAATAAGAGTCTCACATATTCACTTCCCTTCTAATTTGTCTTATCTACCCTTTCTGACAGATACAGAGCTCCACTCCTTCAAAAAGTTTCAGTGTTAACACCAACCAACATCTTCCAATTTACCAAAATTCAAATAAGGTTCACATAAGGGACCCAGTGCAGACTAAACAACAGTGAGCTTTGGCTGTCCTAAAACCACAAGTCGGATAGAGTAAATGTTCTCTGACGCCTACAGAATACAGAGTGTTTAGTATTTCACACCGATCTCACTGCAAAATTACTGGGCTACCTACAATTAATTCAAGTTAACACCAATTAATGTTGGAACTAATGAAAAAATTAATTTTTTTCACTTCAGAGCACAATTAGAAAAGCAAATCAAAACAAAGCACAAATTAGAATCCTAGAGGGATTCCATTGCTTAGAAATGGAGTCTTCAAGTAACAGACTTGAGTTTTTCTATTTTTTCTTCCTTCTAAAGATTTGATTTTTACTCCAAAAGTTTGGGTTTGTTACAGAAATCACAATCTTTCAATTTCCAACTGTGACTGGCACTTGAGGAAAAAGCTAAGATCCACAGAATTTTGACCCCAATTGCTACCCCTCCCAGGTCCTCATTCCATGGGTAATCGGAGCCAACAACCCCTGCTAGAAGACAGTAAGAAAGTGGCTTTAAGGATGAATCAGAATAATACAGAAATGAACTGTGTTTCTGCTGTTAAGCTCATGCCCCAAATCACTAGAACATGAGGATGTAGAAATCTCTGAGAATAGAATGTATTTCAAACACATACAAACATAGACTATTGCATATCATTTTTAGTTGAGGTCAAAAATTTAAAAGCCCTATTTCCCCAGTTAAAAGCAGGGAATTCTATTATTAGGATGTCTCCTCCACTTATATCCCAGATTGATATAAACCTGGTCTGGAGGCATTACTTCTTTTTAAGCTTAACTTCATTTCAGCAGCATACATGGTGTATTGACACTTTTTAAAGGGTTATCTCAGATCCATTAAATCTATAAAAGACAAGAACTAACTGAAGGAAAATGAGTGGACTTGGGTTTACAGGATCCTCAGAAACTTCTCCAGGATTCTCTACCATATATAAGTGTATGTTTAAAAATATACCTAAAATGCCATTGAGGCTATGTATACCCTTCAGGGGAATTACCCAAGGTGGTTAAATCCCATTCAACTCTAAGCTTAAAGCAAGCTAATCCTCATGGTGTGGAAGTGCTCTGCACTAGTAAGCTGACTCACCTGTCCGTGTGTCAGGTACTGTCTGACTTGAGATGCTGGTAAAGTCTACCTGACAAGTGAGTTAACAGGAAGATACAGAAGAAAGGGTACAGAATAGAAATAAGAAAAGGCAAAGGGAAGATGGTGAACATATGGCTAAGTTTTGTACAAGGAGATCCAAAAACATCACCATGTTTAATGTTTTTTTAAAAAGAGGATATTTTCGGTTCTGAGCGGCTTAAGCCTTTACTTTCCTCAACTCGGTTGTTCTTCTTTCTTTTCCCTACAACCCCCCCAAACATGTTGCAGTTCTTTATGGGTCAGCCCTCCTAAAGAGCTATTTTCTTTTTTTTTTTTTATTGTTTGGGATTCACTGAGGGCACAAAGAATTACCGTATATACTCGAGTATAAGCCGAGTTTTTTCAGCACAAAATTTGTGCCGAAAACCCGAACTCAGCACAAATTTTGTGCTGAAAAAACTCAGCTTATACTCGAGTATATACGGTAGGTTATACTGATTGTATTTGTTAGGTAAAGAAGAGCTCTTTTCTTATCCTGCCAACTTTGATTCTAAAATTCTGATAGGCAAAAAGTAAATAAATAAATAAATAAATAAATAAAAGGCTAAAAAATGTATCTTTTTGCATTTAATCATTTTCAAAATCTGCCAAGCTCTCTTCTGCCTAAAATAAACCAAGTGATATAAAAGGATGTACGAACTATACTTTGGGCCACCCTCCTTCTCTCCCCTCCAGAACAGTGTGTTGAGGACAAACCCAGACAGGGACTCTCAGAGCCATCAGGTGTATTAGTAGTACAGAAAAGGGACACGCTGAATGAGTCGCCACTCCGCTCCTCGTACCCATCCTGTTCATGCCAGCTGGTAGGCTCCCACTTCACATCTGGCTAGGAGATTCCCTCAGAACTTGGGAAAATGACACACTCTGCACATTTCCAGATTAGACAGATTTGAAGGTCGCTAGCACCAAAACCTATAGGCATTGGAACTCAGATCCAATTCACAGAAGTCTCTGACTTGAGGGAAACTGTAGAGATCACTTTTCTTGCCCCATCCTACTGATAGACCTGCATGGAGTAATTACCTTTTAATACTGCTGGCAAAAAATACAAATACAACAAAATTCTCCATGTAACAACCAAGATTTTGGATTCTTTTAAATGGCTACTTATTTTATGGGTATTGTATAAAAACAAAATTCTACTACAACCAATAACTAAAGTAATCCCGAGATTTAGTTAAAATAGGATCTGGCCTGGCATCTTTTCTAATGGCACATCATTTAAAAAGTAGTTGGGACCATAAAAAGTTCTCCACAGATACCTTTGCTGTACAAAGTGGCTGGCTTTCTACAGCAGTATATCAATTAACCACCCAAGCACTTGGTAATTTGCATCCCAGCAAAATAATGACCCCACACTACTGCCTCATAAGTGACATCTAAGAAGTCTACATACCCAAAGACAACTGAGTTACCAGCTTTGCTTGGGAAAGACTGGAGGTAGCTAAACTGACCTGTAGATGTCCTTTCAGTGTGGACTGGACTCATCTTAGCAGTCAGAGAGTTTCTCAATCATCAACAGTTTGTCCTCTTTCAGTGTTCAATGCTTGACTTGGTATCTACAAAACGGAAGAGCCACAGATACTTGGAAAAAAGTTTTATCTCTAAACCCCAGAAGTGGATTGAATAGCTACTTTTCAGTCCAAAATTGAAATCAGTGACCCTACTTCATCATCAAATATTTTTTAAAAGTAGAGGCAGGAAAACAAAACGATCTTGCTAACATTTAGTGAGAAGAATGATTATTTTCAGGGTTGGACAAACCAAGAATACTTTCTTGCTTCTTGGCTTAATAAATTTTTAACTTAAGGGAACCCTTTAGCTACATCAGTGAGTGAAACAAGCTTCTCCTAGAGCAGTGTATAGTGTAACAGCAAGCGCGGTGTTGGCCATGATAATGTAAGGTTGAGGGCTAAACTAGAGAAGACCCATGGAAAGGCATTTTATTTTAATTAAAGAAAAATGCAGGTACATAAAAATCTTTCACTGATGTAAGACATGAATGTTTCCCTGGTTCCACTGTTATCTTCAGAGCTGTCGTCTCTGAGAAAGAAAAGACGGAAGCAGGGCCAGGCCAAGTAGGAAAGCCTATCAATATAGCCCAAGCCTCAACACCACACTCAAACAAAGAAGTAGATCTTCAGCATCTGCCTTTTTAATAATGCTGAGACATATATATATATATATTTTTTTTTTTTTTAGCAAATGTTAAAATGAGCAGTAACAAAGTGGCCTTGGCCTGTGCTGGGCCAAAAATGAAATCTCCTGGCAGTCTTAGTCTCTTAGGTGGGTCAGGTCCCATGTAACTTTTCAAAGGGGTCACTTACCCAATTAGTTTTATGTTAGAGAAGGGTCAAATATATGATCTGAAGGAGGCTATTCAAGGAAGAATGTGAAATGAGAGAAAAAAGCATTCTTGTGGGGCATCTGGTATCATACAAAAAAAACACAGATTGTGCTACATACTCTGGAAAGACGGAGAACCCATGCAAGAAAAGCCGCCCACATGGTGAGGCAGCTGGAAGTAGGGAGGCAGTCTGACACAAGTCCATCCCTTGACAGCCAAGGGAGCAGTGATAGAATCTCTGCCCAAGAAGGATCCTAAGAGTGTGTTGTTCCTTCATTTTAGGAAAAAAGCTTCCTGTATATCTATTCCTGCAGCTCCTCCAAACGGGTCTTGGTGAATAGCCACAGGCAGACAGAATACATCTAGCTGGGGCTGGGAAACTTCCATTTACCTTCCTCTCCTATGTGTATATATATTTTTTTCTTAAAATAAATTCCATGAACTCATAAAGCTCTCATCTGCAATCAAATGCAAAAGCAGAGCTTCCTATCAGAGACTCTGAAACACACATTTTAGCCTCAAAGCAAATCAGCCTTCCAGTCTCAAGAAGACTGGTTCAGTCCAGAAAGGCAAGGGAGATGCTTCTCTTCAATCCTTGGAGCTAAGAAGGGATTCCTTCAGATGGGCTTGTACAACAGAGTGGTGACATATTTCTTCTTGTAGCGATGGGTTGCGCTAAGAACCATCACACTGTCCTGCGAAGAAAAGAAACATGCAGCTAATTCATTAGTCCAGCCAACAGGCAGCTCTTCCCAGCCACCAGTTGTCCATAGCTGCTCACCCTTAACAGACATAGTTTGATATAATAGAAAGAAGTTATTTTTGGAGTCAAATTAGCTTCAGTTCTAATCTTACCATTATTTTACTTGCAGCCTTGGGTAATAGTAATCTAACCTATAATACATCTTTTTTTCTCATCATTACAAAGGATAATAAGGATAATACCCACTTTTAAAGTGATTCTGATAATTACATAAGAATACCTGGCACAGTATCTGACATAAAAGGTGCTAAAGAAATATTAGTTTCTAACCTCACTCCCTACCCTACTTTAAATTCTAATATTGGGCTTAAAACTAACAAAGACAAAAAATATCATGGTATCCATTTCTAGAAGAAAGTCTTAAATACAATGAGAAGAAAAAAATGATCCTTCTGAAAAACCATTTCTAAGTCCTGAAGCAGGTCTAATTTCCATTAAACACTAGAGATAAAATCAAAAAGTCCTCTTTGATCTAGAGAACCTAGGAATCCCCCCTATATGCTTGAAAAAAATAAACTCCAAAATTCTTTTTAGGAAAACACTCAATCTAATGGATCAACTCCCAACAGCCTACCCAATCTGAGAGAACCAGGAATAGGTCAAAGCCAAGCTGAGCCACAGTGATTACAGCCTTCACCTGGGTCAGAAGCAGTAAGAATAGAGTAACAGGTGTGATTTCCCAGGCTGTGTTAAAGACCACAGAGGTACCACGGAGGAGATGGCAGACCCATGAGTACTAAGTGAAAGCCAACGAGCAGTTACTGGAGGCAAAATACAACCAGATCCCAAAGAACCCATGCAAGTCCCATCCTGGAACCGCGCCTCTTCCTGCCTCCCCCTGCACTGCATTACCCACAATGACTGCCAGTCAGGCTGACATTCTATGACCAGAGTATGCTAGTTAAAAAGTCTAAACATGACAGAAGCAAGGCAGGTAAAAAAATTCACGGAAGAAAGGTTTTATAGAAATGAGGAGCAAGTGAGGGAAAGACCTACTTGGAAAGACCCAGCACAGTGATACCCAGGAAAGAACACGGAATTAGGGCAGGGGGACTGAAGTTCAGTCCTGTCTCTGGTACTTACTGGCAATTTGACCTTCTCTGAGCCTTAGTTTCTTTATCTATAAAACAGGGGTTAAAGATAATACTTCACAAAGTTATTATAAAAAATAAATTCAACAATATATTAAAAAATTTTATGTTATCACATAATTTTTAAAGTCAGGTAAATCAGTGATTTCCCTAATCTAGCTGCACATCCAAGAAAGGCGAGCAGTTCTAGAAACATTCCTGGGGCCCATCCTAGGTGCACATGTTCACAATCTCTGAATCTGATGATGATCAGTCTAGGTGGGATAACCACAGTAATTTTACTCCAATAGCCAAACCACAAAGACACAACAAGGTGGAACAGAATAGACATTTTCAACCCAGAGTCTAAAGAAGCAGAGAAACCAAGGAGGACTCTAGACTTGAAAGAGACAGGACAAATCTGTCGCATTCTCCTTTAACTATAAGAGATGCAAGAGAGATGCAAGCCCTTGGATATACATGAATAAGGCAACTTTAAAAAATTCTACCTTTAAAAATGTAGACTTAATATCACATTCCAGTACTCTTTGAATTAGAAGCTAAACCTGCTCTTTCCACAGATAGAATCCTATTGCTATGAACCCATACTTAGGTGATATAAAGGTTCTAGCCAACCAAAATGAAACCAGGAAGCAAAAAAAGTCCATTCAATCACAAGGCAATTCAGCTAGCCAGAACACAGACACAGAAACTGAGACTGAAAAACAAACAACCCAGTGGCTAAAAAAATGGGAGGTTCTTTTGTAGTTTGACCATTATTGCCAGCTTCAGCACCAACAAAATAGCAGAGTAAGTAACCAATGGAGAACATGTGTTACCCGCGCCCTCTCTTTGGGGAGTTCTATCAAGAGCCAGGGCCACCACTTACCTTAATGGACAATGCGTAGAGATGGTTCAGCATAACGTGGTTGGGCTCGGGGAGTAAGGCTGGGTCACACTAAGAGAGGAAAAAAAAAATCACTAAGTGGAATTGATGCACAGACAAACCAAACAGCTTACTCTTTCTCAGAGCTCTTTGGGACTGTTCAGAAACCCTAAACCAGACACATTAATAAGGCACCCATTCCCTTATGTATCAATAATACAATCCCATTACAGAAAAATTTAAAAATTCTCAGTCCACGGCAGAAATCCTAAGCCTTAACAACTATTAATCTTCCTTAATGGAGCTAGAACAAAAATTGTGCCGACAGTACAAGACTTGTACTAGGAGGCAAAAATAACCTTAGTGGGAATCAGTAGATTTTAGATAGATATAAGTTATATGCAAAAAAACTTATTTAATTCTTTTATACATCCTAAATGGCCCATGTAGTGCTCCTGAGGTTGTGCTGGAATTGGTTATGGCAATCCACAGCTCTGATCTTGGTTTTATTAGGACCAGGAGACAACTGTGAATTTTGATACCAGTTGCTGAAAAAGCCATAATTCAGTACTAGAAAAAATAATGTGTAATGCTACTGATATGTGTATGATTTATAATCTCAATACACCTTTGTAATAATCTCAACCTCTAGGATTCCTGAATTTTGGCCCAATTTGTCCTGGAGACCCTAAGATACCCCAGCAATTCTCAAGATACTCACAGAAATATTAGTGTCCTTGTTAAGAATAACTTGGAGTAGGTGAGGAGGAAGGATGGGTGGGGACTTGAACCTCTCCTCAGA
The DNA here is from genome assembly GCA_963574355.1 of Loris lydekkerianus. Taxonomy (NCBI): domain Eukaryota; kingdom Metazoa; phylum Chordata; class Mammalia; order Primates; family Lorisidae; genus Loris; species Loris lydekkerianus. Next base: position 24,779 of record CAUYPK010091118.1, read on the forward strand.
TCGAAACACATACATTTCTTGACCATAAGGCCCTGGAGGTGAGCTGGAAAGGTCTGAAAGATATTCATGCAAATACAAGGGCAAGTTGGAGAATGAGTAAGAGTACATGGAAAAAGCCATCAATACATGGCAGCCAGTATTAAATATGGTAAAAGTCAGGAATTGTGCGGAGCCAAAGGGAAAGGCCAAATCATGCTGGCCATAACCACGATGTTCCTCAACACAGCAACATGATTTAAGGGCAGGAGAAGAAATGAAGAGTCAAAAATCTACTGTATGACCCTCAACAAATTCCTTCACTATGGTTAGCTCCCTCATAAAATAAATTATCTTTGCCCAATTTTACAACATTTTTGAGGAAATCAAATGAGATAATGAATATGAAGATGCTTTGTAAACTTTCAAACAATGTGAGATTACTTCTTTTTTTCTAGGCAAGAAAACAGATAACAAGGTTAAACTCTGAGACTACTGACACTACAATGACTGCAGTAATCCAGCATGCACACAGTAGTCACCAGGGAGACGCAAAACAAACCACAACAGACATCACTTCACATTCACTAGGATGACTATGATCAAAGACAGACACTAACAAATGTTGGCAAAGATGTAGACCAATTGGAACCTTCATAATGTTCCCATTGATGGTGAGAATGTAAAATAGCATAGCCAATTTGGAAAAGGAGGTCTTCAAAAAGTAAAATATAAACCTACCATATGATCCAGCAATAATACTCTGGGTATTTACTAATGAAATAAAATGAAAACGTATGTCCACAAAAAACTTAAACACAAATGTTGCTAAGAGCATTATTTATAATAGCTAGAAACAATCCAAATGTGTATCAACAAAGGGGCTGAAAAACAAAATAGTATGTCTATACAAAGCCATAAAAAGGAGCAAAATATTGACACATGTTACAACATGGATAAACCCTAAAAATATTATGTTAAGTGAAAGGAACCAGACACATAAGACCACATATTCCATGATTCCATTTATATGAAATGTCCAGGATGGGTAAAAATAGACAGAAATTAGATTTGTGGTTGCTGGGGTGGAAGGAATGGAAAGTGACTATTAATGAGTACAGGGCTTCTTCATGGGGTGGTAAAAATGCTCTAGAATTTAGAGGTGATGGTTGCAAAATTCTCTGAATATCCAAAATTATTGAATTGCACAAATGATGTGTGAATTTCTCAAAAGAATGAAAAGGCATGCAGATGAGAATAGAAATAAATGCACAAAAATGCAGATAACTATATTATGATGATGTTTTAATTTTAAAAAAAATTAATAATGTATTTATAGTCTACAGTGAAAACAATTTTAATAACCAGTTGATTATAAGAACTAAATTCTGATGTTCTATCATACAACAGGGTGACTATACAAAACAAAAATACATTGTATATTTCAAAATAGCTAGAAGGGAAGATTTTGAAATGTTCTCATCACAAAGAAACAATAAATGTTTGAGGTGATGGATATACTAATTACCCTGATTTGACTACTACACAATGTATACATGTATTGAAACATTAATCTATATCCCAGCAATATGTACAATTACATGTTGGCTAAAATTTATTTTTGAGGCAAAAGGAAAAAAGTAGCACTAATATCATGATATTAAACAATTTAGAATTTGAAACTTAAAAGTACTTTTGTTATTTTGTTACATGATCTGCAAAATACCCTCTGAAAGTACATAGAATGGTTTTTATTTCCTGTTCATCAGAAAAAAAAAAAAGTAAATTTGTTAAGTGATTTGCCTGCAATCACACACATGGCTAGGTGGTAAAAGAATGCAGATTAAAACCCATTATCTGCATTGTTAGGAATCTAATAAAAAATGTATTATAACCCTATCTCAGTGAATCAGGAAATTGGGTGAAAGAGGGATGAGAGAAATGTCAAGGGTATGCTAGTCCTCTCTCTATATACAATTATGATTACATGCCTATCATTTATTGTTTTGCTAGAATCATATAATACAAAAATTTACTCAAGTGGCCTTAAAATTTAATTCAGCATTTTTAAGCCCATCTAAAATCACTGCCCCACCAGTCAAGAATAATGTTCAGGTTAATTTTCTGAGCTTAGATAATAAGAATATTTTCAAATTCTTCCTCAACAGATAATTATTAGAAACTTCACAAGCCACCAATATACACTGAAATTTGAATATGCTCCATTTAGGACACTGTGCCTCCTCTGCTGAGAATCACCAAGAGTCTAAGCCCCTCATGTTATGGTGAAAAAACTCAGAATCAAAAAGATTGGGAGGGGTGGCGCCTGTGGCTCAGTGAGTAGGGCGCCGGCCCATATGCCGAGGGTGGTGGGTTCAAACCCAGCCCCGGCCAAACTGCAACAAAAAAATAGCTGGGCGTTGTGGCAGGCACCTGTAGTCCCAGCTGCTCAGGAGGCTGAGGCAAGAGAATTGCTTAAGCCCAGGAGCTGGAGGTTGCTGTGAGCTGTGTGATGCCACGGCCCTCTACCAAGGGCCATAAAGTAAGACTCTGTCTCTACAAAAAAAAAAAAAAAAAAAAAGATTGGGAGACTTATCCACAATGGCAAGACCAATTAATTAGTAGCAGAGGCAGGCTCTGAACTCAAGAGAGAGAAGTATGCACAGAGAATACAGTGCAAAGTTCTTTTTTTTGAGACAAAGTCTTACTTTGTCGCCCTGGGTAGACTGCCATGGCTTTACAGTTCACAGCAACCTTAAACTCTTATGCTTAAGCGATTCTCTTGCCTCAGCCTCCCAAGTAGCTGAGACTACAGGTGCCTGCCACAATGCCCAGCTGTTTTTAGAGACAGATGAGGTCTCGCTCTGGCTCAGGCTGGTCTGGAACCTGTGAGCTCAGACAATCCACCCACCTCAGTCTGCCAGAGTGCTGGGATTAAGGTGGGAGCCACCGTGCCCAGCCCTAGTGCACAGTTCTTTAGAAAGTCACAGCTCTTACTATAAAGTAACAGAATGATAACGATGAATGTGCTTTAGTAAACGAGGAGATAAAGGCCCTGTATAAAATAATATAATAAGAAATAAAAGTATACAGGTCTTTTCCCCTACAGGGAAAAAAATCCCCAGGGAATCTTTTTTTTTAACCAAAACCAAAATTTTAATCCCATACAAAAGAACTGTGGTTTTTTTTTTTTTTTTTAAACCCCCTTTTCTTCACACTTATAGGGCCTCATAAAACTGTAAAACTGCCAACTGAGTTCTCAAACTGTTGAAATTAAGCTGAGGCAGGTTAATAATAGAAACTACACACATCTAGCCTCTGCTGGGTGATACCACCAAAGTCAAAGGAAAAACTGCAATATTATTAGAAATAGCCTTTTGAACTATAGGCTGAAGCCTATTAGTAGGTTATAAAAGATGAAATAGAAAATAGAGTATATCACTTGTAGTAACATACAAAAGAATGAAATAATGTCTTTTGTTGTAGCACCCTGTATGGAATTGGAGACCACTGTCCAAGTGAAGTACTTAGGAAGAAGAAAACAAATATCACATGTTCTCATGTATAAGTGACAGCTAAGCAATGGGAATGGATAATTATACACAGTGTCATGACTCTAAAGGCAAGTATTGTACCATGAGACTTGTGTTACAGTTTGCATATGTGTGTGTGGGTGTAAGTATGTGTGTCGGGTTATAATGCAAAACAAATGTCCTACTGTAGATCCTGGTTAAAAAGTTTGAATTTAAATACTTTAGAATGAGATGTTTTTTTGCCACAAAGAAGGGGTGTAAATGTTCGCAGGAGAAATGTATGTGTAGGATTCAGAAGATTCCTGAAGAGAAATGAAAAAAACAAAAGAAAAAGTAACTTTTAGGAAAGAACATTCATTCAAGAAAGACATAGCACAAAAGAGCAAATACTACAAAATTACCTCTACAAGATGTCTCCGAGCTTTCCATAGAGTCTAGCTTTAAGGCATCAAACACCTCAAAATCAGATTTCTTGACGTGGATCAAATTGTTAATTGTGCCAAGCTGACTGGTAACCACAGGCTGAAACAGCGAACAGAAAAAAATTATTGAATCCCTTTTCAAATCTATCACTTTCATCCAACCTTCCTCTTTTACTGCAAGTTAAACATGATCCTTCTCAGCCCTCCCATGTCTTCTCAAGAAGGAAATCCTCCAGAGTAGGGAGCTGCTGCCTATCAGTTCTGAAGCAATGACGATGAAATGGGACTGCTAAGTCAGTATATACCCTTGGATATCCAGGCCTTACCTCTGACGGATCATGAACCCACTGTCCATCCACAAAGAATTTGTATTGGTGCTCTCCCTCAGGGAGGTCCAGGATGGCAACAAAGTCATTATGGCTACAGAAGAAAATAGAAAGGCAAATAGACCAGGATCCTTTTTAGAAGACAGAACGTAAAAACCAAGTGACAACAACAGTATCATACCAATGACTTCCCATATTCCTAAGCCATTGCATCCCCTGCTGTGAAAAATAATTTATAAATCCATTCTTCTTTTCTTTATCGCTTTGCACATGCACTCACCAGCCCCTCTAAATAACTTTAATTCTTAACCCATATTCAGAAAAGAATGATAAAGACATTAATCCTCCCAAATGGTTCACCTTAGTACAACTATTTTGCTTCATAGAGTAGTTTCCTCACAAGTATAAATAAGACAACAGGATACAGAATTGTCTCAAGGTATTCTTTTCCTATTTGGTGAACCTTTTCCGGAAAATGCCCTACCCGACAAGGGCCATTCTAACCACCAGTTAATTAATTCCCTATTGCTTTGCGAGCAACAAATCACATTACTATCTAGAACTTCATAACGTGTTTTGCTTCAGTGGAGTCAGAGAAACAAGACTCAGCCAGTTACAGAAGACTTCCTGCAAACATACAAAGGACCTGTGTAACACATTCCCAAAGAATGTATCCACAAAACTGTTTTAAGTCCCTCTATGGCGATGATATTCTAATTGGTAAAACTTCCCTTACTATGAGGTTTAAAAAAAAAATCCACGGACAGTAAGTGGTCACAGAAAAGGGGCTGTAGAGGGAGTCCCTAGCAGGCAGAGAAAAGCAGTGCAGCTGAGTGTCGTCTCCCTTCTGAGAAAGGAAATCAGATCTCTATTCCTAGACCCTATAGACTCAACCAAGACACTTGTCTTCACCTCTTAATCAGTGGAATCTTGGTGCTCCAATTGTTGAAGGACCCAGAGATGAAGACCTCCTTGCCTCCTTCAGACCAGCGGATAACAGTGGGCCGGGCCTGCTGTGTGGGCTTTATGGAGTCCTCCAAATCCTGCTGCCATGATACAAACTCTTTGTCCCCAGGGAGCTGTAAGAAGGAGTAGGTCATCCCTAGAATAAATTGTGACCCAAGAATTCTTAAAAGACCACTCTCTTCCCTAGAGTAGAGAAGGGTGCTAGGCTTCAGCTAAGGTTATAGTCCTAAAATTAGCAATCAAATCAGATTTTAAGCAAACTACAGAAAAAGAACACCTTGAGGACCAAAAGTGGTCAAATGGCTTTTGCTCAGGTGCTGCCTATATCACCTTCTAACTTCCGAGTCTGCCTATACCATCCACCCTTTCACAGCCTCAAGGTCTCCCTTTTTAAATCACCAAAAAACAAAACAAAAAATTCTTACTTCCGACTACCAGTTTAACTCATAGGCAGGCAATATACTTCTGAGCCCTTCTTAAGAGAAAAGAATATATATAAAACACGAAAAAACAAAACAAAAAATTCTTACTTCCTATTACCAGTTTAACACATAGGCAGGCAATGTACTTCTGAGCCCTTCTTAAGAGAAAAAATATATATATGAAAACCAACCATGGTTCTATAAAAAATAATTAAGTTAGCCATATATTTTTCATTGGCAAATATGAACAGCTTTCAATTACCAGTTATAATGGAAGTTAGAGATATATAATTCATAAGTAATCCATAAACTCTATTTCAGCTAATACGTTAGAAAAAGAAGGGCTATTAAAAATTGAAAAATCAGATCACTGACTATTTAAAATTTGAGAAATAATTAAGAACTCTTACTTGCTCCTCTATGCCAGGTAGAGAAGGGTGCTACTAATTATTTCAGGAATAGGAAAGGAGCAAGAGATCAAAAACACAGCATCCTTTAACAAAAGCAGTTTCATTATCAAATGAAGTTTGTAGGATTCTGAAAAAAATTAACTCCTAAGTTTGTTTTTATTACCATCATTCAGACCAGAAGTTGGCAAGCTAAGGGCAGTGAGCCAGATGCTTTTATTAAGGTTTTTTTTTGAAAACTGCCACGCTTACTTGTTTACCTTTTGTCTATAGCTGCTTATATGAGACAGTGGTAAAAATGAGTAGTTGGGACAGAAACTGTGTGATCCACAAAGCATAAAAGATGTATTTACTGTCTGGCCCTTTACAGAAAGTTTGCTGACTCCTCCTTTAGACTGGCTTAAGTGACTTTGGCAAACAGGTAAAAATAAGACTGTATGATATTAAGTCAAAATATAACCAAACAAAACAAGTGGTTCAAAAGAAAAGAACTAGCTTATTCATCTGGGATTTCTTTTCAAGATGGTTGAGGTAATTTACCTTCTATACTGTCTCCCAATAGCCTCAATCCAAAGTAAATGGAGAAAGAGAACTGAAGGGACTTTCACATTATGAAAGAATTGGCTTAAAAAAAATCTTGGTCTCCATATTCTCAGAGCAATGCACTCTGACTGGCTACATTAGAATTACAGGAATTTTTACATATGCCTTAGAATAACCCTCAGATTCTGATTCAGATATAGGATCTGGGGAGCTAGTTTTTGAATTTTTAACTTAAAAAAAAAATATCCCCCCAGAGATGAGGTCTTGCTATGCTGTCCAGGCTCTTGAACTCTTGGCCTTAAACAATCTTCTGGCCTCAAAATCTCGAGTGACTGGGATTACAGGCGTGTGCCACTGTGCCTGGTTTGGGAACCTATTTTTAAAAAGCTTCCCAGGTAATAATTATCAGTGATTATGTTAAAAAAAAAAGAAAGAGAAAACCCCTCATCTTCAGAGGTACATTCTAAACTGTTACAGATAAAATAATATGTGATATAATGTCTAGAATTTGCTTCAAAATAATTGGAAGGACAGTAGATTAAGGGTTAGGTAATATATGTTCACTCATTGATCATTATTTAAACTGGGGTTCAAATGCAGAGTTCATCATACTGTTCCCCTTACTCGGTAAACATGTCAAATTTTCCATGAAGCATGTAAACAAATCTCAGATGATTCTAATGTGCAAATAGCCTTGAGAACCACTCAACTAGTCCAGAAGAAGGCTGGTATTCAAAGCAACGTAGGCCCCATTGCCACTATTTCTATCAGTTAATTTTATGACTTAGGATTTTCAAGTTAGTCTGAAAGCTATAAACTATTAATACACCTAGCTTTGGAGGAAAGCCTCTCCCCTTATGACATGACATTTCTGTGGTAGGAATGAATGCAGCTGACTAACAGAAAGATTGTTTACTCCAAGTTAAATAGTCAGCAAGACTACCAGGAAAACAGACAAAACAACAGAGTTATAGTTTAACGATGTTTAAGTAAAATGTGGAGGTTTAGAAGTAAAGAAGGTAGATTGAGAACTACAAAATTTTAGATTTGGAAGAAGCCTTAGGAATTATCTGAACCAATTTCCTTATTTCACAAATGGCAAGACTAACGTGAGGAAAAGAATCGTCCAAAATAGGCCCCAATTCAGACAAACTGGCTTTTTTTATTCAGGACACCAATTACTGCAGTCACAATTTGACAAGTACACTGTACTTAAATCCTGAATCATCAATGTAGGAAAAGGATAAAAATACAATGAAGCTAATCACCTTGAGAAATCTCGGAGAAAGTAAATTCAGATGGCTGACGAGACAGCCCAAAGGATGAGGAAGAAGTCCTGAAATGAGACTAGAAAGAAGAAATGGAGAAGAAACCCCACGAAATGGCCCTTTCAGTCACTCTCACTTCTCTGTGATTATGTTCTCACTAGGAGCCAAGAATCCAAATTTCATGTGTTCCCAATGTGCCAAATACTCTTATTCACTAAAGCCCCAGTTTGGTGGGAAGTCATAAAGTAACAGGAAACATCAAACACACCCCAATCTCCTCAATCCCTCCATTTTTCTATTTCACCCACTCAGCCTATCTGGAAGAATTAGAAGTGTGTTTAATGGTGACAGCTCTAAAAGTGATGAGAAACATTAGGGGTGTAATCGCATTGCTGTCAGCTCTACCTGTCCTTACTGTAGGGTGAACACATCTTTCTGAAAGTCCTTGGAATTGAGAGCAAGGTCTTCAGGGCAGCTGTGAGTTGTTTCCAGACAAGCAAAATTTTTAAGTGCTACTGGGACTGCAAAAATCCTGGAATCATTTGCTCTCCCACTGGAAGAGCAACTGGGTGTGAAAGAAGCACAGCCTCGGCCACCGCAATGCTAAAGTATGAGACAAAAATTGAGCAGTAACCCCCCCCCCCCAAAAAAAATGCCCTTTACTGATTCCCAAGACTAAGACAAAGTATTCAAATAAGCAAGTGGTCGATGCTCACAGCCAAAGGAGAAGAAACGCACAAGTGCAGGGCTTTGGGCAAAAAAATGATACCAATACCCAGAAATTTTCAGGAAAAAAAAAAAAAACGCCAAAAACTCATTTAGCCACCTAAGAGCAAAGGAGAGAAACTACCACCTTGCAGTTCATGCAACCTACCCTCTGAAGTTTTCCACTACGACTTATACCTATAAACTCAGCAACGCTGTAGAAGAGGGCACCCAAGGCATGTTAGGAAAACCAAATTGGGTGGGTCTGGGGGAGGTGTCTACTATCCCCAGGTTAACAATGCGGACAACAGATTAGTCTGATAACGAGGAAAACAAGAACTCCACGTCTTTATCTGATTTCGAGGCAGCAGCGCCAGAGGAATTACCAACTAACATGCCTATCCCCAGAAAATCCCTTTAATTCAAAAAACCGTAACCCCGATCAGTGTGATGAGAAAGAACCCAGAAAGGGAAGGAAGCCAGCAGCGCCGCCGCCACCAACTGGGGGCGAGGAGCCGCTTACCTTGGAGTCGGGCAGGCTGAAGACGCTGGGATCGTCCGTGCTCCCCACCATGATCTTGTGCTCCTTGCCCGGGCCGTGGCCGCCTGCGCCCTCAGCGCGCGCAGCCTTGGCGCCGTGGCGCTCCCCGGACACCCGGTCGCTGGTGGTGTTTCCCATGACTGCGGCTCGCGTCGGGGGCCACCTGCCGCGGGGAACCACAGGATGGAGAACCCCCGAGCCGTCGCGTCGGGGCGCCCCCGGCCCCGCCCCTGCGCCGAGGGACCCGGCCGGGGAAATCCCCGCCTCGAAGAAGCCGGGCCCGGGCCCCTCCCTCGCGGGCCGCAGGGACGCCCGCGGAAGCACAGGCGCCCCTAGCTGCCCGCCGCTCAGGAAGCCGCTATCGGGAGCATCCCCGCGCCGGCTGTCCCGGCGTCCCACCCCAGTCACCTCCGGCGATGCGCTCCCTCCTCCTCAGGCCACCGGCTCTACGGCCGTCCTGCGGATCGAGTCTCCAATAAAGTTGTTGAAATTGAAGCCGCACCCCGGGCGGGCGATCCTTGTTTCCTGCTAAAATGGCTACAAGGCCCGCGCCGCCCGCCCGCCCCGCGCGCGCCGCCCGCTCCCGCCGGCCTCTCTAGCCGCCGCCGCCGCCGCCGCCGCCTCGATGGTGCGCAGCCGCAGGCGCCGGGCGGGGGTGCCCGAGGCGCGCCGGAGGGCGGGGGCCCGGGGAGCGCCCGGCTGGGAGACCCTCGGCGGCGGCCTCCTGGGGCCGCGGCGCTGCTTCTTCCTGGCGCCTGACCCGGCCTCGGGTGCAACACAACGCGCTCTGGGCCGTCCTTGGGTAGGTGAGGTGGGTTCCTGTGGGGAATGAGAAAACCGACTTCCAGCTCAAGGCCGGAGGAGACTGGGTAATTGTTGAAGGTTGAAACTCTGTGCTACCAAGAGCGACAAGGACCGGAGCTGGCAGCCCGACTGGGGGCCCAGGGAAGAATTCGAGATGGAGTGATTAGATAAACCTTGGCAAATTAGTAAAATGGCAGTCTCAGGAGGCGAGTGTTCTTCTAGTCTAAGAAATAGCATATGCAGTCAGAAACACCACAAGAAATAAAATTCAAGTCACAGGGCGACAACAGCAACATCAGAAGGAACACAAAGTATGAAAAGGGCAAAGACAGTCCTAGAGTTAGGAGGGTTCCAGTTTGGTTTTTATAATAATTAATGGAGTTTCTAAGGTATTTACAAATTCTTACTTTGTACTATAATTATTATATATGCACATGTCTTATTCCTCACTAGAAACCTTGGTAACTCAATGTGTGTTACCCAGACCAACAGCAGTGGCATAACTTGGAAGCTTGTTAGAAATGGAGAATCTGAGGCCGGCGCTGAGGTTCAGAATCAGAATCTGTGTTTAAGAATACATGGAAGTGTGAGAAGCACTGCTTTGACAGCTGGCAGGCAGCAGGTCCAGATTTAATTCCTTTTCATATTCTGTAGGTGCCTTGTACAGAGTAAGCTTTTAACAAACATTTGCAGAATGAAGGGTACATGAATATACTGTTACACTACATTTCTAACAAGATACAACACTTAGCCTTAGACACAGCCAGTGTTGGGGAATACAGGTCTCAACAGACCACCCTGTTTGTTGAAAAGTTCGTTTTTATATTATGAAGTTGAAAATTCACTGTTTCCCTGTTGTTTGCTCCACCCTTTATGCACGCGTTCTCTGGCTCTTAACCAAAGATAGTTTACAGGAAAAAAAGATGCAATTTTACTGCAACCTGTTTCTCACCCCTCCAGAATCTTGACTGCCTAGGTACCTCCTTTGTCTTATCCCCCACCTTTCTCCTGCATCTCTCATTCCTTTCATCCTTGCCATGGGACTCTGAAGCAAGCCCCTTAACAGAATAATTCATTAAACCTTCATTTGTGTGCTAGTCACTTTTCTAATCCCAGGGTGGTTTCTTCATGCCAAACAATATGTCCTTGGTATGTATTTCCTTGCAATAGTTGAGTCAGTGTAGGAGAAGCAAACTGAGTATTAGTCAATGGAAAACTTAAAGAGAGAAACTATTTTTGTAAAGCCAGATGGAAATGACTTTTGGATTATCTACTTTGGGAGATTATTCATACTGTTTTGCTCTAATAGCATTTCTAAGACCCTCAATAATTAGTAATGTCAACTTTATGTTCTTAAGTTTATGGCAGGGGCTGGGTTTGAACCTGCCACCTCTGGCATATGGGGCTGGCGCCCTACTCCTTTGAGCTACAGGTGCCACCCTAATGTCAGCTTTAAATATTGCATATTTTAGACATAGAACAAAAGTAATTTGATGCAGTAGGAAGAATTAAGTCTTCTCCTTAGTCACAAGTTTCTTTTTATTTATTTATTTATTTTTTTTAGATTTAGAATTGAGTAGTGCTCTTGACCGATAACCAGGATAATTGCTCCCTTTAGTTTTGTTGCTAAAAAACACACCAATGGTCTACTTTTCCTTCAAGAGGGAAGAAAAAGAAAGTAATAGGCACAGTAATTGGTGGGGGTTCTCCTGATGTTAATGTATCTAGGATGTTGTTGTCACTCCTCTTCTCAGATCAACCATTCTGCCTAGTAAACAGGAAAATAGCAGAAAGCATGGGAGGCCTCTCAGCTAAGCTTTTATTTATACTGCTAAAGGTGTCTGACTTCTCTGAGAGGTGAGGATGTGAGAATGAGGGAAGAGTATTGATTTTACAGAACTGGATAACAATTTAGGCATCTGGAGGCTTATATTTCCATCTCTACTCACCAGGTCTATTGCCTGTTTATGATCAAAGATAGGCATAACATCTGATCTTCATGGTTTCCATTTCAAAAAATAATTTGATCTTTTTTATTACCATGCATACTTACCAGGCAGCCTAGTTATCCTACTCCTAGGTATTTATCCAAGTGAAATAAAAGCAGGTTCCACATAAAAACCTGCAATTTTACTACAATGAATATAGTACACAAATCTTTATGTGTACAAAATATATTTGGATTTATTTTTATTCATCCCTAAATAGAGAAAGCACAGATGTCCTTTATCTGGTGAATGAATAATTAAAATGTGATATAGTCATACATGGAATACTACCCAGAAAAAAATAAAGGCTAACTCTTGATACAACAATATGGATAAATCTCAAATGCATTATGTGAAGTAAAATAAGCCAGGCCCATTTATATGCCATTCTGGGGAAAGCAGGACTATAGGATCAGAAAATAGATCAGCACTTGCCCAAAGTTGGGGGTTAGCGGAGTGATTAACAGCAAAGGGACACATGAAGGAGTTTTGCAAGGGGAGTTATGAAACAGTTCTATGTCTAGATTGCAGTGGTAGCAGCAAAACTCACCAAACTGTATACTAAATAGGGTTTATTACATAAAAATGATACCTAATTTTAAAAAATATTGTTACAAAATTAGCTTTCATAAGAGGAAAGATAAAAAGTTTACACACAAAAGAGACAACCATTGCGTAAACTATTTTAGAAACAAATACCAATGATTTTACTTTATTCTTAATTTTATATAGTTTTTATATATATGGAAAAGTGGTAGCCAAGGTCATATGTACTGCCTGCCCACCCAAAGAAAGAAAGACATGATTCAAAGTTACAGAATTTTCCCCCCATACTATCATAATTATGCCTTTCAGATTCCAAAGGATTTGCATATAAATTATATTATGTGATCCTCAAAACTTTTCTCTGAGGGTAGACAGACCAGATAATCAGTCATATTCCATTTTATAAATGAGGCTGAGATTAAATATTTGCTCACTATTTCTTGAAATGATATGTACAGTCCATTGAGGTTGACAAACTTTGATTTGGCCTATGCTAAGCAATCCCTGCTCTAGAGAAGCTCACACTCTTGAAATCTCTAAAGAAACCACTGTGGTTCCAAATGGGTGTGATCTACAGGGACAGTTACGACTTAAAACTCATTGAAGATGATGTTTTCCAAAATTATACTTACATTATCAGAAGAATTATCTCAATTAGCATCTTAATTAAACAATGCATTGATTAAGCACCTAGTATGAATACATCATCGCCGCATAAGTATTGATTTGGTATAAATAGACTGCCAACTGTCAATTGTTTGACTTAGGGCAAGTCTTTTCATTTTTCTAGTTGTAAATTTTCTCATCTGTACAGTGAAAGGATTATGCACATGGTCACTAAATCCTGGTTGGGTTGGAGACATCCTGGTTGGGTTGGAGACATCGGTATGAATTCATGTTTAGCTTAAGATAGACATAGATGGATAAATACAGAAGTACTAACCTGTGTGTACTCAAGGGTTAGGATACACATATACACATATATGTCCAAGGTCTGTCCCCTGAAGGGCCTAGAGGCAATGTCAACCAGGAGCAATAAGCACACCCAGTTCTGGTTTCTACTGCCATTCTCTAATAAAAGGAATCAGTGAATCAGTACTCTTAGGAGAAATGACTGATTTATCTAGGACTTGGAATACACAAGAAGAGTCTGAAACATCTAGTGCCAGGAAGTGAAGTAATGTTTTAAAAAAACCAATGATAGTATATCAAAGTGACAGAGGAGCCAACTGAAAGAGCTCCCAATGGCTATACTGGAACAATTTTAACAGTAAAATAAATAATTCAGAATTGGATTACAACTCAAATTATAAAATATATATCTGTGAGTCTATACTGATACAAATAAATGAATAAATTTAAAATGGTGGATAATCTCATGCAGAAGAATTCCAAAAAAAATTTCCATAGATACTCTGCTCTCAAGGAGATAAAATATAAATACCTGTCCTGTAAGTGTGAGCTGATCAAAGCATACAGTATGAACAGGGGAAAAGAATAACTTAACAGCAGAGAAACCTGACAAACACCACCTCAGCCATGTGTTGGAGGCTCCCATCTGACATTAGTAATGAGTCATAAATAGCACATGCCCGTGGTATGACATAATGAGAATCGCACTTTATCTTTGTGATCTTCCTCCCCCAGACCTACAGACCCAGCCTAATATGAGAAAAAATATCAGACAATCACAACTAAGGGATACTCTACAAAATACTCCAGTGCTGCTTAAAACTGTCAAGGTCATTAAGAACAAAGAAGTCTGAGAAATCGTCACAGTCTAGAATAACCTCGTGATGATTCAGTGTAGTGTGGTGTTCTTGATGGGGTCCTGTGACAGAACAAGAGCATTGGGTTCAAACTAAATAAGTCAAAATAAAGTACGGAACCTAGTTTTTTGAGAAGTGCCAACGTCCTGAGAGACAACAAAGGATTGAGGAACTGACACAAATTACAGAAGACCAGGGTCACGTAACAACTAAATGGAATGTGGAATCCTGAATTCATTTCTAGAACAGGAAAAGTAAATTAGGGGAAACAGTGGTGAAATTTGAATAAGGTCTGTGACTTAGTTAATAGTATTATATCAACATTCATTCCTTGTTTTGATGATGGTTATAATGTTATGTGAAATGTCATCTTTAGGGAGTCTGAGTAAAGGGTATACAGGAACTCTACAATTTTTGCAACTTTACTAAGAGACTGAAATCATTTCAAAATAAAAATGTTTAAAAAGTTACCAAAGTAATATAAACAATAAAATACATGAAGTTCAGTTCTACAGTTAGAAGACTCTTCAAATGGGAGAATTTTCACTTAGGAAATAGTGCAAAAATATTCTGAAAAGCCCTTCAAAGTAATTTTATTGAAAATCCCCAAGGAAGGGAAGAGGTTAGCTTGAACACACCCCAGCTCCACACCACTCCTCACCTCTGCCCACACAATTTTCACAAGTCAGAAGCTGTTTATACTGGTGGATACTGGAGAACAATAAAGGCCTCAACCAGTGGGAGGGCAGACAGCAAATATTGTTCATCTTATCCTTTTGGCTAAATCAGTAGCTCTTATACTTCACCACACATCAAAATTACCTAGAGGGCCAGATGTGGATGGCTGGGCTATGTGCCCAGAGATTCTGATTTAGTAAGTCTGGGGTGGGGCCTAAAAATTTCTATCACGTGCCAGCTGCTGGTGCTGCTTCTGGTTCAAGGAACACATCTGGAGAAACACGGAGCTAAGCAAGCAAGAATCAAGACCCGTATTGGAAATCCCTGATAAAAGGCATTGTGCAGAGAGGAGTTAGCTGACTCTTAGAACCATGAAAGTGCTAACCGTACCTCAAAAATAAACTAAATAATCAAAACCAACCAGGATGTGGGGAAACAAATCTCTCATGCAGAAGAATTCCAAATAATTTGTGAAGAGACTGCCCCCACACCAGGCCTGTGACTGCTTATCCATAGACATGCCAGCTTGCAGGTTTGGCGGTGGGTGGTATCTGAGAACTTAGCTCTGGGGAGGGTTCCTACCATCCTAACTAGTAAAAGTGGCCCACTGAGCTTAAATTCTCTGGACACACAGTGTGGTTTGTGCTGACACTTGCTTTCCTTCTGGGAGCCTGGAATTTTGATATATGCTGAGTAGAAGATGCCTGTGTGACTACCCTCTACTATAAACCTTGGACACTGAATGGAGAGATGTGAAACTTCTCTGATAGCTTCTATTTTCCTAGAGCAAAAAAAGAAGCAAGGTAATTCGCTGAACACAAGGAAAGGGGACAAAGTGAGGTTTTCACAGATGGGAAGTATGCAATGATCAATGAGAAGAGGAGGACAGAGAATTAATTAGAAAAATGAACTGTGTGTGACAAGTAGCACTAAAGGTCCACTTACGTAGGGTGGTTATGAATTTAAGACAAGGCAAGTCAGCATAGTGGTACTTTTCTCTTGCCATGTTTAGCTGTTTGGTGCAGGCACATAACCAAAGGTGAGTTTAGCCAAACAAGTACAGAGGGCAATGAAGGAGTTGAGACTGCATGATGTGTGATTATAATGTTAAGCCCTGGGCTCTAAACTAGATGGGTTGGGCAGCAAAGACACAGCAGGTTAATGAAAGGCTTGGAGTCGTGGTCCCAGAGTGCATGAACTGAAAAGCTAAAAAGCGGTTTGGAGAGTGGGATACTTGAAATTGATATCATAGTGGTGTTGCCATTGTAATGACAATACCTTAGTTATGACCTTGGGTGTGGGTGGAGGTGAAGATCACAAAGTCATGTGGTGAAGAGGGCATAGAACTGAAAGGCCAGGCAGAAGAGAGTGTTAGAGGTCTACCCTAACATTCATCCTCCCTTCCTCCTTAATAACAGAACCTTGTTTTGTATCTAGAAACATTTCCCAGCTTCCCTGACTAAATTCTTCCAATGAGATCTAGGTGAAAATATTATATGAAACTTCTTTTAAATCCCCTGCAAAGGGATGTGCCCATCTTTTTTTGCATATTTCCTTCTTTCTGTGTAGAATGTCTATGTAATAGCTGGAGCCCAGTAGTTACCGTAGACTGTAAAGGAGAGCCTTGGGCTGGGGACAGTGGAAAAGAAGGTGGAGCCATGCAGCTCTTACATCATCTCAGGACTGCCTCCAGACTTTTTTTATAAAAGAGGAAAATAAATTTGAATTTTGTTTAAACCATTGGTATTGGGGTTTTTCTGCTATGTATAGCTGAACATAATTTTAACTGATATATTAGGTGAAAATATCACCCACAATGTTAAAATCAACTATAGGAATAGTTATGAATATATAGAGAGGCAGAGAGCTTGGTGCTGAAATCTTCACCAAATGAAGAGAAGTAAACAAGTCTGCAAATAACTTCAATCAGGAGCAATTCTGAGTGTTTCAAAGGACCTGGGGAATCTGAGAAAGCAAGGAGGAATAGCAGTGAGGCTCCGGACAGCATGAGGATCAAGGAAGACATACACCTCACCTCCTTTCTGTGATAAGATCCTGACTTTTCAAGTCCTGTGCTTGATTGAGGAAATTAGTTACAGACAGAACATATTGCTTGTATTTCAAACTACAACAGAGCATTAGAGATAGCACACTGACTCAGATCAGTGACCCAGAGTATTTTTTTGAAAAACAGGCTTACCCTTCACGGACATTTCAAAATGTTAAGCACCTTTGAATCACCTTAATCATCTTTTATAAAAGTATTATTCACTATTTGATTTAATCCTTTAAAAAAAAATCATAGTTTTACCTCTCGTGTAGAATTTATTCATTCAATTAATTATTAATTTACTGAGATCTGATGATGTTCCAGGCACTACATTAGGCACTAAGAACACATAGGTGAATTACAAAGTATCTTCCTCCAAGGAGTTTACTAGTCCAAGGAGTAAAGAGGTGGAAGAACTAATTGCTATACTATGTATAGTGTAACAAGGATGTTCATAAGAATGAGAAAATAATGAGAAATGCACCAGGTATAATGTACTCACAAATAGGTCACCTATTTCATATTGGGGACCAGAAATTCCTGGCAGAAAGAACAGATGAACTGAATCTTGACAATGATATAGCTGTTAGCCAGCTGGGCAAGTGGAGAATTTATCAAAGAGAGAGGCCTGTACCAAAATGTGTACAGAAACCCGGGACAACATGGCATTTGGGGATGTTGCAAGCAGGCAAGCTGGAGGATGTTTACGTACTATATAGCATTAACAGAAGTAACAGGGCGCAGACCCACTGTTAAGCAAAATTACCTTATTTATGAATGTGCTTGTCTTTAATATACCAAAAATTTTGCTAATAGGGAGTACTGGCATAATGCACTCAGCTACAAGAAAGAACTAAGTGATTTTAAGAAGTTGTCTTTTCACCTATATCACCATTTCCTGCCTCTACAAATATAGTTTGTATTTAATCAGGAAGGGAAGCAAAATTGCTGTTTTAAGTTATATTATGCTCTGTTAGGAAAATTAATTTGTATAGTAATCATGGAAATAACATAATGATTTAAATGATTGGTACTACCCAATATTCTTCCTCCTCTGAGAAAATTCCTCTAAATTATATCTCTGGGTCAAATCCTGAACCAAAAAACTCTGGATTTCTTCTTTTTTATTCATTTTTTATTTTAGGATAGGTTTAGATGTAAGAAAAGTAGATAATACAGAACGCTTGAATCTGGGGAAGGGGGAGAGGGAGGGGAAGGAAGGGGGAAGATGGGCAGAGGGAGGGTGATTGGTGGGATCACACCTGCGGTGCATCTTACAAGGGTACATGTGAAACTTAGTAAATGTAGAATATAAATATCTTAACACAATAACTAAGAAAATGCCAGGAAGGCTATGTTAACCAGTCTGATGAAAATGTGTCAAACGGTCTATAAAACCAGTGTATGGTGCCCCATGATCGCATTAATGTACCCAGCTATGATTTAATAATAAATAAAAAAATTAAAAAAATAAATAAAATCTAATTAGAATGAAAAAAACAAAAAGAGCGCTTGTATACCCCATACCCAATTTCCTTTATTGTTAACATTTTACATTACTGTGGTACATTTGTCACAGCTCATGAACCAATAACAATACATTATTATTAACCAAGATGTATACTTTATTAATAACCCCTTAATTTTTACTTAAAGTCCTTTTTTTTGTTCCATGATCCTGTCTGGGATACTATAGGGTGTCTCAAAATTCACCATAGGAAAATTAATAAACTCATATTGTATTTTTTACTATTTATATGTCAACATGTGGAAAAATAGTTCTTAAATATTTGGTAAAATTTTGTAATGAATATTTTGTAAATAAAGGTACATTGGCTATAATCTCCGATTTTCCCTACATATTTATACTAAATATAAATATAGAGGGATATATAGAATATATATATATTATATATATATGAATATAGAGGAATAAATATAAATATAAAAAAGGAAATATAGAGACCTTTGGGACACCAGGACCCTCTGTCTATTACACTTTGGTGTCAAGTCTCTTTAGGCTCCGTGGTACTGTTAATACTTTATCAGACTTCCCTCCTTTTTGATGACCTTGACAGTTTTGAGGTAGTCAGGTATTTTGTAGAGTATTCTTCAGTTTGGGCTTGTCTGTCTTTCTTGTGGCTAGATTGGGTATGTCTTCAGGAGGAATACCACAAAGGTAAAGCGACTTTCTCATCACATCATATCTGGGAAATGTATTGTCAATATGACACTGCTGATGTTAACCTTGATCACTTAGCTAAGGTAGTGTTTATCATATTCCTCTACTGCAAAATATTTTTCCCCTTTTCCATACTATATTCTTTGGAAGGAAGTCACTCTATCAGCCTATAACTAAGAAGTAGGGAATTATGTTCCATCTCCTTGGGTAGATGGAATTCTTCTGTATGGTAGATTTGTCTGTTCAACCCCATTTATTAATTTATTCAATCATTTATATCAGTATAGACTCATGGGTATTTTTTATATTTTATGTTACAGTCCAACACTAGGTTATTTATATTATTGCTCAAACTATTTCAGCTTTGGCCATTGAGACCACTTTGAGATGGTTCCTGTGTCCCTTTGATAGATGCCTTCAGTTTGCTTTTTGAGCACTTCCTTATTCTTTGGAACTAGAAGAACACATTTTTTTTTTTTGTAATCATATTTAATATAATTGGGAAAATGATATAGCATAATAATAAAATTACAAGAACAAAATAGAGTAAACATTAGTAGACATTCATAAGTAATGAGGGCTTTGTATCTTGAGTTGTTTTGAGTCCAGTTTCCTATATACATCTTACTTTTGGTTTGGTTTAGAAATTAACCAATGGCTTTTTTATAACCTTACATATTATAAGTTTATAATACACATTTTTTATTTAAAGTGGAAACTAGGATATTTACTGCTGATAATGAGGAATTATATTATCAAAGGACTATTAATACAACAAATTTATATACTGAAAAAGGTAATTTTATGTTTAAACAAAGAAATTAAAAAGAAGCAAGAGACCTTCAACTTACTTTTCAGCTAGGGTAATCTTCAAATTAAAAAATACTAGGTCTATTTTAATGGATGATAAATTCCCAGTATAACAAGGATTCGGGAAGAAAAAAGACCTCAGAAGAAATACCAAATCTCAATTCTCTAATTCTCAAAAGGCATTCTACAGTTAAATAGACAAAACGGCAGGAAATTGTCCAAATTTCTAGTTCCCTTATATGTATTTATATTAGGAAAGATAATAATTTCTAATGTTGTTCTTTCATTTGTTCAAAGTTATCCTGTTGTTAAGTAATGGGCAGCAATCCAGAAATTCACAAGCATACTGAACAATACCTACTGAACACACAGCTGCCTGGCACTTTCATACCTTTCTTTATGGAGTGCAGTATGCCAGACAGCTGACACTTAGTTAATTTCTCCATGAAACACAAACAGAGAAAACTGTTCAGAAGAGAAAACAGAATCAGAAGCAGCACCTGGATGTAAACCCAAGCCCCTGCCTACCACTCCAGTTGCTCTTTCAGAACTACACTGTGTGTTGTAAGAAAAGCTTGTATAAGCAGAGTGCCCCTACATTTAGTTAACATCAATTCTTCATTAGTACGCAAGTGACCTCTTCAAATACTTATACTCCATGTAAGGGAAGGGGGAAGGGGAGAAAGCTAGAGTGGAGGGAAATGAATCAAATCATATTTGTAGAAGACACTATAGCAGTTGGCAATGACTTAACATATTTCCCAAGATAAAGTCCTATTGAATCCTATTATGGGAACTGAGTTTTCAAAAAAAATAGGACAGCTAATTTATTAAACTTCTCAACCAAATTGAACCTAGTGGCAGATGCTGGATTATTCAAATGACCTATGAACCTAGAAAGTTGAAGGTAGTTTCTTTATTGAGAAAATGAAAACATGTTTCTTAGAGAAAAGGAGTAAAAGTGGCCAGGTATCAAGTACATTAGTGATCGTAAGTATTTGTTTGTTTTATCAACTATTGTAGGACTATTATTTCACTTCTCTCTCAGGAAACATACATTTGGTTATAATATTAAAAACAAAAGTATTGAGATTTCAATAGAAAACTAAATCCCATCATCAAAAGAAGACTTACATGGAGCAAGTTATTTCTTATACAGATGCAGACTTACACTCTCCACAAGAGTATATGATAAACAACAACACACATTTATTAAGCACTGCCACATGTCAAGAACTCTGCTAAAGACACACAAAGATGACTAAAACAGTACTTGTGCTCACAGTCTAGGGATTATTCAAAGGAAAAGTGATAGAACATGAAAGGGTGATGAATCAATATAAATGAAAAACTGGGATTTCACTATAAGAAAAAGAGGAGTGAGGATTAATGCTTTTAGAAGAGATAAACATAAAAGTAGACTTCTGAGTAATATGAAGCTGAGAGCCATCCAATCCTGTCAGGCTCTGAAGGCACCTTTAGGCCATGCTTCCCAAAGAAAATTGGGGCAATGACAATGGGACAGCTAAAAATAAGCCATGATTACAGCAAAGAAAACAACAGCCAGCATAAACTTTCCCATTGTCATTGCTGACATGGTAGAATTATTCTTTTCAACGACTCTTGTCATCATAGGCTTCCTGATACGATCATCTGTGGTGAGGAAAGCTTTTCGAGCCCCATCCCATTTTCCAGGGCCCTGGAGACGATACTGAATTGGAGTGCAGGGTCCCAGTAATAAGCATAGCGCCAACTTGGGGTCAGTGAAGGCCAGAGACAGCAGATTGGGCCTGACTCCCACCAAATCAGCAAGCTCTTCCATGGTATCTACATAATCTCCCTGAATGGTGTGGCGTGGGCTCTCCACATATCTGAAGTAGAGAAGACAGAAGCCATGGCCTGTGAACAACTCAATCAATCAATCAACCATTTAATCAGTGCTTGCTGAATGCCTGCTACTGGCTCATGGAGCTGTGGAAAACAGGGAAGTATGATATTTGTCACTGCCCTTAAGGATCTTATACTCTCTTAAAGGAGATGAAACAGATATATATGAAGTGGAGGAAAATATAAGACTCTCAGTAAATCATGTGGTTTTAGACTGCTAAATAGAAATGTAGAGAGGGGATGCTAAAAAGAGAGCTAACATGGGTTAGGTTCATAAAGGATGTGGAAATAGAGAAAAGGTAAGGAGTAAGTACACCTGATCCAGATATAAAAGGCACTGTTGTCATGAGAAAGAGACAGCCTACCACAAAAAATCCCAATTATTTGGGATCCTCAATTATTTTGTGAGGGAAGTAATGGTGAGCACCACAGAACAGAACCTCCCAGGGCCAATGTTAATTTGGAAACCTGAAAGGATGAGGGAGGATGACATTCTCACAAGAGGAAGTGACCCTACAAATGGAGCCAGATGGGATGGTTACATCAAGTTCAGCTTTGAAGAAGTAAAAGGACTTCTTAGGGGAGAAATGTGATTAACAGTGATATATATGTGGAGGGGAGAGGGGTTACTTCCTATAATGAAAATAAAGAACAGTGGGACAGAAAGGAAGTTAGAAAAAAATCCAGGTCGGGCTAATTGAGGTTGAGGAATCTAAGAGCAAGTATAGGGAAAAATGACAGAAAATAAATTTAAGGTAGAACTAGTGAGATCCAGAGGAGCTGATAGATGTTCAAGTAGGAATTTGTTGAAATGGGACCAGAGTTAGAAGAGAAGGGAAGACAAGACAGAGTTTGAGAGCTTCCCTTATGGATGTTATGTTGGCTCCAGGGTTCGCAGGCGTGCATTTATTTATCCCATAGCAGTAGGTTAAGATCTATAGTACTCATACATATGAAACAATATGCTCATACATATAAAACAAAATGTACACATAGTTGCCCCACAATGAAGGTTAAATTACATCCTTGGGGACCACGCACAGTCCAAAGGTGGTTAGAAAAAAGTCAAAGGAAAGAGAGGAGGAAAGTTGAAATAAGATTGCTTAGTGCCAGCACAGAAAAGAAAAGAAAGCACTCTAAGAAGGAAGAAATGTTTAAAAGCACCAGACTCAGCAGTGAAAAACAAGTAGGGAAAGGAAAATGGAGTTAGTCATAGATTACCTACAAGAGAGCTGTTTCAGGAGTAACAATGGAAGTTACAATTCAGGAGGCTTAAAAGAGAGTAAAAAGTGAGAATTTGTAGAGCATAGAACGTAGAAAATTTGCTACAGAAGTTTGGCAGTGAAAGGATTTAGGAAAATAGGAAGAGTACTTGGAAAGGGATTAAATAAAACTTACTTTCTCCTCTTCCCAGGTAGGGGAGAATTATGCTAGTATAATCGATTGAAGAAAGCCACCTTTTTAGGCCTGAAGTGATTATGCCTATAGCTTTTCTACAGAGATTTAGGAACTTATGTCAACTTCCACTTTGTCCAAATGAAAAACAGCCAGTGACTGGGCTCATGTTCTGAAATTTAGGCCGCTAAACCACTGTGCTTACCAAAGCACCAAGCTGCTGGCAGATTCACTATCTATTCAAATCATGTACTGTTCACACCATGCGCCCTGTGACCCGAGTGTGCTGTCACATGACACGACATAACAGCCAGCAAAGTGGTCACTGTGGATTGTGAATCTACCTATAAATTTGTGATCTGACCACATCTACCTCTCCTGAATTCATTGTTACTCTTTCTTCCTCTGGCAGCTCTGCTAGCACTTCAGGTAATCCTTGTAAAAAGAATATGCCTGACTTGTTCTCCAGGTGCTCTTCCTACTCATTTCCTTTTAGGGCCTAAACATAGGATTTTAAAGACCTTTTAAAAGCTTTTCTCTCCTTTCCCATTCATATTCAAACTACTGATGCTATTTTTCCATTCTATCACAAACTATTATTCCCCTTTTATTCAAAATATAATCTAAATCCTTAAACTAACATAAGGAAGCTATTAATAAATGTAGTGCAATATTCCTCTTATTAAGAAATTAGTAGAGGCTGGGTGCGGTGGCTCATGCCTGTAATCCTAACACTCCGGGAGGCCGAGGCAGGCGGATCATTTGAGTTCAGTCTGAACAAAAGTAAGACCCCCCTTTTTACCAAAAATAGAAAAAACTAGCTAGGCATTGTGGTACCTCCCCAGCTACTTGGGAGGCTGAGGCAAGAGAATTGCTTAAGCCCAAGAGTTGACGTCACCACTGTACTGAGGGTGACAGAATGAGACTCTGTCTCAAAAAAAAAAAAAGAAAAGAAAAGAAAAAAGAAGAAGCAAAGAAAGGAAATAGTAGAAAAAATAGCCATGTATCTTCCCGAGAGAATTTCTTACCGTTTTTCTATTTCCTCTTGAGCCTTAGATATTTCTGCCATCATTTCACTTTGTGAGGGCAATGTCTTTAGCCCTAAGGAAAAAATCAAAATCCTAAGTAAAATTACCTTGGTAGGAACAATAATCATATTAACAATTACTATCCTAAAGAAAATTCAAAGAAATACAGGATGGTTTTCTGTACTCAAGTGGGTTACAGTTCACTTGACTGCCTTATTCTACCACCTCCTCAACACAATGGTAGTAACATCAGGTAGCTTACTTTTTTCTACTTTGTTTTTGGAAGACATTTCTCCTACTCTGCCTTCCTTCCAACCAACACCTTTCTCCTCCTAATGTAGTCTTTGAATTAGGAAATAGAAGAGGGACATGAAACAATGGTAGATGGTCTTAAAGGTATGTGAACAAGGAGGTACAAAGAGAAAGGGCTGGGAAGTGGGGAAACACATCCACACCTGTGCTCTTGACAACAAAGGGGCTTTATATTACAGAGAGAGAAGGAAGTAAAAAATAAGCTCTCAATCACATTTTATACCTACAGTCCCATGGAAGATAAGCCTCATTTCTAAACTTTTTTATTTGGAAAGAATGAGGGGGGTAAAGCCAAAGGTAACTCAAGATACCCCATCTTGATAGACAAATTTAAGCACCAGTGCACAAACAGTTCCAGAAGTAGGAATTTTATACCAAGGACAGGGCTAGAGGTAGAATATTCAAGTCAATAAAAACAAGCGTAAGCAGATTTATGCCTAGTTATCTAGGCACTCTGCCACGTAGAAAAGTATAGCCACAACCAATCCTAAGGTCTTACTTCATAAAAATTCTGGAATATAGAATTTCAGAGAGGGAATACATCTCACCTAATGCAATCCTTCTCTCTATAAATACTCTAATCAAGGAGTATTTCATTTCTCCTTAAACATCTGTGGGACTAGGGACGTATTACCTTCTGAGGAGATGATATAATCATTTGGGTGTTCTAGTTGCTGGAACATTCTTCCTTGTGTTAGCCCCAAAATATGCCACTATGCAACCCACAACATTAGGCCTAGCTCTGCCTTCTGGAGTCTCAGAGTTTAACCTGAGCACATGACAGCCTTTGAAACTTTTGAACACAACTGGTATAATTCCTTCAACCTTCCCATTATCGGGCTAAATGGCACGAATTCCCCATAGAACTGGTTTCCCATTCTCTGCCATCTTGGTTGCCCTTCCCTGGGCACAGCACACTCTACTAAATATCCTGGTGTGCCCCTCGTAGAATATGGGACTCAGGAAATGCACGACTCCAAACTAGCCTGCTTTGTTTTTTCATGTGTTTTCTCAAAAGCTGTGGGCATTATTACTTACCGTATATACTCGAGTATAAGCTGAGTTTTTCTGGCACAAAATTTGTGCCAAAAAACCTGAACTCGGCTTATACTTGGGTCATACAGGTTATTTGATTCCGTGCACGCGCACCTAATCAAATGCACATAGTCCAGTCGTCTTCTGCCGTCTGCTTGAGGGGGCGGTGCTTCAGCTCAGTCCACAAGTCCCGGCTGAGCTGAAGAGGTAGGTGGCTGAACTGAACTGTATTCCACTGAACTATTTAACTCACAATATTTAATGGAACATTTAATTAAGTGAAAACCCCATTTAAGGCAGTAAAGTCTTGTAAATAAATGTTTATAAATCCTGAATCCTTATAATCAGGGGTTTTGGAGTATAAGGATTCAGGATTTTTAACCATTTACAT
>CAUYPK010091123.1:0-43234 GCA_963574355.1 Loris lydekkerianus
AGAGGGTGTGATTCCAAATATTGATCCATTTCCTTCACATTGTCAAATTTCTGGGCATAGAGTTTCTGGTAGTATTCAGAGATGATCTCTTGTATCTCTGTGGGATCAGTTGTTATTTTCCCTTTATCATTTCTGATTGAAGTTACTAGAGATTTTACTTTTCTATTTCTAGTCAGTCTGGCCAGTGGTTTATCTATTTTATTTATTTTTTCAAAAAACCAACTCCTTGTTTCATTAATTTTCTGAATGATTCTTTTGTTTACAATTTCATTGATCTCTGATTTGATTTTGGATATTTCTTTTCTTCTACTGGGTTTAGGCTTAGATTGTTCTTCTTTTTCCAATTCCATAAGGTGGCTTGTGAAGTTTTTGATGCGCTCTCTTTCTGTTTTTCTAATGTAGGCATCTGAAGCAATAAATTTTCTTCTCAAAACTGCTTTTGCAGTATCCCACAGGTTTTGGTAGCTTGTGTCTTCATTGCTGTTATGCTCAAGGAAGTTAATGATTTCCTATTTTATTTCTTCCTACACCCATCTGTCATTCAACAGAAGGTTGTTTAATTTCTATGCCTGTGTGTGGGGTTGAACATTTTTGTTAGAGTTGAGTTCCACCTTTAGTGCCTTATGATCTGAGAAGATACAAGGTAAAATTTCAATTTTTTTGTTTCTGTTGATATTTGTTTTGTGTCCCAGGAAATGATCAATTTTGGAGAATGTTCCATGGGCTGATGAGAAGAGTGTATATTCTTTATCTTTGGGATGGAGTGCTCTGTATGCATCTATCAAGTACAGTTGTTCTAGGGTCTCATTTAAATCTCTTACATCTTTGTTTAATTTCTGCTTAGAGGATCTGTCCAGCTCTGTAGGAGAAGAGTTAAAGTCCCCTGTTATTATGGTATTATAGGATATCATATTGCTCAGACTGAGTAAGGTCTGTTTCAAGAATCTGGGAGCATTTAAATTGGGTGCATAAATATTTTGAATTGAAATATCTTCTTGTTGTATTTTTCCCTTGACAAATATAAAGTGACAATCTTTGTCTTTTTTGACTTTAGTTGCTTTAAATCCACATGTATCTGAAAATAAGATTGCAATTCCTCTTTTCTTCTGAATTCCATTTGCCTGAAAAATTCCCTTCCAACCCTTGACATGGAGTTTTAATTTGTCTTTTGAAGCCAGGTGTGTTTCTTGCAGATAGCAAATGGATGGCTTGTTTTTTTTTTTGTTTTTTTTTTTAACCCATTCAGCCAATCTATGTCTCTTCAGTGGGGAATTCAAGCCATTAACATTTATTGAGATGATTGATAAGTGTGGTAGTGTTCTATTCATCTTATTTTGTGAGAGTCCATTGCTTAGTTTTATCTTTTGCATCAGTGTGGAAGTTAGGTTCTGTTCTTTAATTTCTAAGTTCTTACTTTGCTGCTGATCCATTGTGATGGTCAGTGTGTAGAACAGGTTGAAGTATTTCCTGTATAGCTAGTATTGTTGTGGCAAATTTCCTCCATGTTTGTATATCTGTAAATGATTTGATTTCTCTATCAATTTTAAAGCTTAGCTTAGCAGGGTACAGAATTCTGGGCTGGAAATTGTTCTGTTTAAGTAGATTAAATGTAGATGACTACTGTCTTATTGCTTGGAAAGTTTCATTAGAGATGTCTGCAGTCACTCTGATGGATTTGCCCCCGTAGGTCAACTGGTGTTTATTCCTGGCAGCTTGTAGAATCTTTTCTTTGATCTTGACTTTGGATAAGTTCATCACAATGTGTCTTGGAGCAGCTCAGTTAGAGTTGAGGTGACCTGGGGTTCAATATCACTCTGAAAGCAGTGTGTCAGAATCTTTGGTGATATTTGGGAAATTTTCTTTTATAATATTCTCTAATATGGCTTCCATTCCTCTGGGGCATTCTTCTTCCCCTTCAGGGATTCCTATAACTCGTATGTTGGAATGCTTCATAAAGTCCCATAATTCTGACAATGAACATTCTGCTTTCTCTCTCTTCTTTTCTGCCTCTTTAACTATCTGAGTTATCTCAAGAACTTTGTCCTCTACCTCCGAAATTCTTTCTTCTGCATGGTCTAACCTGTTGCTGATACTTTCCATTGCATCGTTAAGTTCCCAAATTGACTGCTTCAGTTCCTTCAGCTCTGCTATGTCCTTTCTATATTCTTCATATCCTTCATGTCTTATTTGATTCTGTTTTTGGATTTCCTTTTGGTTATTTTCCACTTTATTAGCTGTTTCCTTCATTGTTTCCATCATGTGTATTCTAAATTCCCTTTCTGTCATTCCTAACATCTCTTTATAGGTGGAATCCTCTGCAGTAGCTACCTCATGGTCCCTTGGAGGGGTTGATCTGGACTGGCTCTTCATGTTGCCTGGAGTTTTTAGCTGATTCTTCCTCACGAGTGATTTCTTTTATCTGTTTCCTTGCCCTAATTTTCCTTTCACTTCCTCTTGCTCTTTAAGTTCCCATGCCTGTGGACAAAGGTTTCAATGAGTTCTTTTGGTACACTACCAGAAGGATGAGAAGGTTGAAGAGCAAGAAGGGATAGAAGAAAGAAAAAGAAAGAAAGAAAGAAAGAAAATAGAGAATGGAGAGGGGGTGGGTAAAAAGGAATATTGACAAAAAGAAGAGAGGCACAGAAAGAGGGAGACAGAGCAATATAGGTGTACAGTAGGGTACTTTGACATAATCTTAAAAAAAAAAAAATCTCAACCTCTGGGGGTTCCCAGTTGGGTGGTTCCCTTGATGTCAGCAGCTCTTTGCTAACCTGATCAGACACAGTACCCTACCTCCATCAACTAGAGAGGAAAGACAAAAATGCTATAAATCAAACCAAAATAAGCAAATACAAAATTTTACGGGATAAAATTGTGTGAAAAACCAAATAATAGGGGTAGAAACACTAGCAAAAATGAAGTTCTAACTATTGAAAAAGGCAGCAATGGGAAATTTTATTTAAACTATAAAAATGGAGAATGAAAAGAAAGAAAAAGAAAAAAAAAAGAAAAAATCTGTTCGGAAATGGTTGAAAATAAAAAACAAAACAACAATGACAAAATAAACAAAAAACAAACTAACAAACAACTAACAACAAACAAAAAAACAAACAAAAACAAAGCAGTATATATATCTTGTTGAATATTGTCTGGGCAACAGGTGGTCTTCTGGGGTATGAGATGTTAATCACAATGCTGATACGACTGGAGGCCTCCACTGATTTCTCAAACCCCACAGGGTGGAGACCCTAAATCTCTCTTCAGCCCTCTTAAAAGGCACTTTAAATTTCTAAACATGGCTAAGCAGAAGCTTTCCCAGGAAAGTGCTTGTCACTGGGATCACTGCTGAAGTGGCTATCCACTTACCCAGTGTGACAAAACAGGCTTTGCTCTGTCCCTGAGGGTTAAGGCCATAAGGCGGTTCAGTCCCTGCCTTTAGGCTGCTCAGTCACTAGGTTACTAGCTCCCACCTGATCCTTGCTCTGCGACCATAAGGGCAGAGCTTGCCAGGGCAGTTCTCTCACAGTGGCTCCCTATGTCCCAGAGCCGAACACTATTAGCTTTGTCCAGCTCAGCGGCACCGTCTGGGGCCCTAGACAACACCCAAAGTTCTCCGCACTTCTGCTCAAGCTCTTCCCAAGGCAGTTCAACTGAGTGCCAAGTCCAAAAACACCAAAACAGTTCACAGGTAATGCCTTTCCAGTTTGCAGTCTTGCTGCTGCTGTACTTACAGCTCCTGGTGGGATTAGACCAATTGAACACACACAACCAATTGCCGATTTTCCACTGTTTTTGTCTTCCTCTTGGGGTCCAGAAGTATCTCGCTGACTCCCTATATCCTCAAAGGGGTGATTATAGGCAGAGATGCGTGGAATCTTATCTCCCTGGACTCACAGTGCTCAGTTGCAGGGAAGCTATTACTTGGCCACCATCTTGTTCTCACTCACCAAATTGGAATTTATTAAAATAACAAAGAATAAAGATCTTAAAAGAATTAGATAAGCCATTGACTTACATTGAAGCCAGGTTTAAAAAAAAAAAAATCTAAATCTAAGCCTTATGAACCACTGGAGTTCCTGAAAACAATAGCAACAATATCAGCCATAAAAAACTAAAGAAAAAGCAAAGAAAATATAATAAAAGCAATAGTTCAAGAAAAATGTGCTAAAATTAAAATAATAAATAAAACATTGAGACCCCCCAGAAAGACACACACACACATACACACACAATGAAGGAGAATACCTTTTCTCTGAAGATATAGACTCAGAATGGCCAACAAGTCATACGCTATAGAGATGACTTGACATTAAAGATAAAGAAACAATACATTTGGCACAAGGACAAAAAGAACATCTGACTTACATAGTAAAAATATTATAATATCATTATTCTTTTTCCATTTTTCTTTTTGTTTGAAAAAATGAAGTAACATAGTTAGATGCATGAGCTAAAAATTAGTCAAGCATTTTCTATCTTTCAAAATGCTCTTTCACTGCAATATGGAAGTGAAAGTAGGGCCCTTACCACACAATAAACTTCTGGAGCCTTGAACTTGGACTTCCCAGCTTTCAGAGGTAAGAATAGTGAGAGGTAAATTTACGTTATTTATAAAGTAGCAAATTGCAGGTATTTTGTTCTAGTAGCACAAAACATATGGAGTCAAAATTGTAATTCTACCTTTTAAGGTTTTTTTAATAGTTTCTTCATTTTTTTTATGAAAAGAATGGTGAGATGTCAAAGTGGTTTGAGGAGAAACTTGGATAATTGTGTCTCCCTTTTACAAAGATTATCACAGCTGCAGGAGGGAGTGTGACCATACAGAGGTCCTCAAACTTTTTAAACAGGGGGCCGGTTCACTGTCCCTCAGACGGCTGGAGGACTGGACTACAGTTTAAAAAGAAAAACTATGACCAAATTCCTATGCACACTGCACATATCTTATTTTGAAGTAAAAAAAACAAAACGGGGACAAATACAATTACACTGCCTCATGTGGCCCATGGGCCGCAGTTTGAGGATCCCTGATCTATAACATAGAAATGAGTAGATCAAATTTCATACAATGTGAAGGCTTCTAGTTCTAAACTATCAATAAAGTTAAATACTAAACAATGTTATAATCATTCATTTACTTATTCAAATGTTAGCTCCTACTTATTTTCGACTATGTTGTTCATGTCTTCCAGCCATATTATAATAAGTTATAATCACTAAAAGAAAACCATCGCTAATTTAGAAAACTACCACAAGATTGATTT
This sequence comes from Loris lydekkerianus, assembly GCA_963574355.1. Lineage (NCBI taxonomy): Eukaryota > Metazoa > Chordata > Mammalia > Primates > Lorisidae > Loris > Loris lydekkerianus. The sequence goes on from CAUYPK010091123.1 coordinate 5,262, forward strand.
TTTTTGGTCTAATTTTGCAAAAGAGGAATAATTTAACATTAGTGATCAGCAAAATTTCTTTTTTTTAATTCAGTTTTTTGTACATAGATCATAAATACATTTCTGCCAATTTCAGTGTATTGATTATTTGTACAAATCGGAGTGCTTACATCATACTAATCAGCATAGCTTTTACTTCATTTACCCAATTATAGCATTAGGACATTTGTGTTCTACACATGACAGAACCAACTTGTAATGTGCTCCATAGTCGTGGTCCCCCTATTATCTCCTACTACCCCTCCTAGCCCGTCTCCCTCCCCTTCCCTCCTTCATCCTAGGCTAAAGTTGTGTTTCATTTTTCATATGCAAGTGTGAGTTATTATAAATTGGTATCACAGTAGTACTGAGTACATTGGATACTTTTTTTTCCATTCCTGAGATACTTTGCTAAGAAGAATATTTCTATGAAACAGTCAGTTTATATGCTCTTGGAGAAGGAAGCAATAATCTCTGGAAGCCAAAATTTGTTCACTAAAACAGTGAATGCCAAATTATTATCATGTCTTTACTTGAAAGAGATAACAGGTGGATCACAGAATGACAAAGCTGTCCTATATCTGAATTTCAGCAGGGAGTTGAATACAACCATTATGGTTTCCATAAAAAGAGGTCACAAAAATATAAGCAGGTATGGACAGTAGTGGCTATAATGGATTTGCCTCTGATTAGGACTCAGTTCCACACTGTTTATTTATGTCGATTTGGGATGATCTCTAAGAACAAAGCATGTTTTTTCCCTTTGTCCTGTTCAATGTTTCTATTTTCATCAGCATTTAGATGAACACATAGAAGTGTGAGTCAAACTTTCAGAAGACACAAGTTTGAAAGGGTTAATATTTGTGGCAAAATACACAATAAGCAAAATTCTGAGACAAAAATAATAGAGATGAAATTTAAACCAGGTATGCTCACATTTCTCCTTTTCAGACACATTGAGTTTTCATAGAAGTTGATTAAACAAAAGAGAAGATTGACCTTCCTATTTCTTGCATTCAGCAGTGGATCATTTGAAAAAACCCTCAAAAATAACATAAGGTTAATTCGAATAGTTCAATGTAAGTCAATAGTGTCATATGGTTGCCAATAAAAACCCCTAATTTAATCTTAAATGGAATTAATACAAGCAGAGTGCTGGATATTAATTGAAATAATTTCCTCTGTCTTGCACTGGTCAGACCACAGATGGAGTCTGGGATTAAGGGGACAATATTTGTGAGGTGGTTTGAAAACCCGAAACTTTCAAAATCATTGAGGCCTGAAAAGATTTTTATATCAGAAATAACCGAAAGCATTAAATTGTTTATTTTGGAGAAGAATAAAGAAAAACAATATAACTATCTTTAAACATACAAAAGTATGTTATCAAGAAACTAGAACGGGTCCACGTTCAAGCATAAAATATGGGAATTGAGCACGATGATCTCAATGAGTAAGAATAACATAGTGGGAAAAGGTTTAGACTACATTTAGACTGTTATAATTTCTATGGTTCTGTTATAGATTATCTTGTGAGGTATCTCTGTTACTGGAAATATTTACCTAGAAAATAATTATGAGGAACATACATTTAGTGGATGTCCAGAACTAATTGCCTTTAAGAACTTCTCTAGCTTTCAAGCTTTGATTCAACAGATAAAGGTCTCTGCCTTTTGCTGAATGATATGTCCATGATGATGCTAATGGATGTGAGCTGCACTGGGACACACTGCAGTATCAGAGGGAAGCAGAAATGGTGTACTTGAACTTCCACTGCACTTACTACAGGTGTTCCACTTGTGTTCGCAACATCACAATAGGTTATTAAGTGTTCTGTTTAAAAGCACTTGCCATGCTACTCGATAGAAATTGGCAGTGGCGGGAAGAGACAGTAGACTGAAGAAGTCAGTTGGTAGCTGCCAGATTGGATAATATATTCTAGACCATTTCTAAATGTGCTGAAGGATACTCCAGTACAGGCAAAATTATTTCTTTACATATGGCATATGTATACATATGTTGCTGCAAAGAGAGGTAGTTTAGTGTAATGATTAAAGACCAAAGTTTCGAACTATGGGTCTATAATCATGAATTTGGCAATGTTTCAGTATTTGCAGCTATAAAATGTAGCAACATCATAGTTTTTGATGAAGATAACATTAGCTAATACATGGAATGCACTTAGAATAGTACCAATTATAGAATAAGTTCAAATTCAATTATTGTTAGTTATTATTGTTATTATTACTGGAATAATTACACTCATTATAATTTCATAATGTATACCATAACTACTAAGAGCTTGATATTTTCAAGTTAGACTGACTTGGTTTCAAATATGACGTAAGCAAATAATTACATGTCTAAACCTCAGTTCAACTATCATAATAATAGTTAATAATAATACCAAGTTCAAATTGTTGCTGAGAGTATAAAATATGCAATGAATATAGAGTTCCCAGTGCTGCATCTTATGGGTCAGAGACAGAAACACTACAGTGTGACATTGTCCTGGTGGTGGGGACAACTATCTAGCCAGAGACTATAAAGATTTATACCCAGTGAGATCCTGGCACTAGTTCTTGCATCAGAGGAAGAGCATAAATGATGCGGTCTTTTAAGAAGAATGATGTCCTTTCTCATGCTCTTAGCCTCTTTTCTCTGTAGGTGCAGAGCACTGACAGGCTCTAGTCTAGAGAATTACCGTGGCCATAGTTGTTAGACCCATGAATGACCACAAATATGAAATCCACCCACTAAGTAGACATATCTATAATAATCTGTGATGTGAGATTAAAAAATTCCTTAGATGTGCTATGCCTCTGACATTAGCTGCTAACATTACTCTTAATGTTTATCAAAGTTAGTGCTCAATACATTATAACATTTATTTTAATCAAAGTGTCTGACAGTTTTCTTAACAAGTAGTAGACATCATTATTTTAGTACAGCTCAATGAAAGAATGATGTAGGGAGGTAATAATGAGATCCTGTGAATTATACCCCAGATTTTACACTAATATCAAAATAATAATACTTAATGTATATTTTAATATTTAAAGATTATTTATTGAAATAACAATAAAACTATATAAGCATTTCTTTATAAAATGAAATCATATCTCTACTTTCTGTTTTGAGTCATCTAGATCTACTCTCCAAAGAGCAAATACAAAGAATTTCTTGATCAAATTTAATTTGTTTCATATTACATTAAGTCAAGTTCATATATTTTACACAATTTGTATGTAGGGAAAGTGAATATTTTCATTTAAATATCATATTATTTTCTGATTAAAACCATAAAAGTATAATAATTCTTAGTGTATATATATATATAGTTTATACACACACACACACACACGCATAAACTACTCTTGGATGAGGGAGCACCCTTCATAAGCTGAGTACCATAAATTTAAGACACACAAAGGGAAGACAACATTTTGTAAACTTTATGAAACTGAGTCCCACAAAAGTGACATAGGCAACAAACAAACCAACGACAAAAATTAAAAACACCCTTCAGAGATGATCTGTATAATGGTATGGACGAGGGAGTCACAGCAGTGTCCAGAAGATTATGGATCACAGTAACACATTGTTGAGCTGTCAATTCTAAGAGTCTTTTGGTGAAGTGTTTAGTGTTTTTCTAGATATAAAATGATATCCTCAGCAAACAGGGATAATTTTATTTCCTCTTTCCTGACTGGGGTACACTTTATTTCTTTTTGTTGCCTGATTGCTCTGGCTGGGACTTCCAGCAGTATGTTGAAGAGAAGTGATGATAGTGGGCCCTTGGTCTTGTTGTAGTTATTAAAGAGAATGCATTCAACATTTCCAATTCAGTATGATATTGGCTGTGGGTTCGTCATACATCGTTTTTATTATTTTGGGGTATGTTTCTTCTATGCCTAGTTTATTGAGGGTTTTTAATCATTAAAGGGTGCTGAATTTTATTCAGTGCTTTTGTTGCATCTATTGCGGAGCCAAAAAAAAGTATACACATTTTAAGAATGGAGGAAAAAAAAAAAAAACTATCAAATTTGTGACACTGAAGTTATGTTTGCTGCGATTACAGGTGGCGCTCAATGTGATTTGTGTTTGTCTTTTGTAATTGGTGTACATTGAGGCCTACACTTATAACAGTTTTGTCCTTTCTTAAAATGTATATACATATCTTGGCACACTTTGTGTATGGTCATTGTTTTTGCTTCTGTTTATGTGGTGTCATGTTTATTGATTTACATGTGCTAAACCATCCTTACTTCCCTGGGATGAAACCCACTTGATCATGGTGAATTATCTTTTCAATATACTATTGAATTCCATTTGTTAGCATTTTGCTGGGTTCATAAGGGATATTGCTCTGTAATTTTCTTTTCTTATTATGTCCTTACCTGGCTTTGGCATGGAGGATATACTAAATAGGATATGATAGGTAGCAGTTATTTGTAGGTCTGGCAGAATTTGTCTGTGAATCCATTCAATCCGGGGCTTTTTGTAGTGGCAGAATTATTATTACTGTTTATTAGTGCTTGCATCTTGCTGTTCATTATAGGTCTGTTCAGGTTTTTTAAATCTGTCTGATTTAGACTTAGGAGTTCGTATGTTTCCAGAAATTTATTCATTTTCTCTATATTTTCTAATTTGCAACCTTAAAGTTTTCATACTATTTGTAGATGATATTTTGTATTTCTGTGGTATCAGTTGTAATGTCTCCATTTTCATTTTTTTCTTTTTCTTTTTCTTTTTGAGACAGTCTCACTATGTCACCTGGGATTGAGTGCTCTTTTTTTTATAAGACCTAGCTTTTTAAATAGTTCATTTTAGCCTATCAACTTAGAAATTTCCTTCTATTTATTGGTACTATATTTAAGTGTGTAATGATAAAAAGGCTTGCTTATTTATATTGGAATCTAATTAGTAAGCATATAGTTGTTCATAATTGCTATGTCAGAGACCATACAGAAATATAGCAAGTTATGGTCTAACCTTCTTTCAGATTTAAAATTTTACAAAGTTAACTTGTGTTGTGCACGTAAAAGCTAAAACATGCCCATGTTCAGAATCTGAGAAAGTTCCTTACATAATACATGTACATTTGTGGACTGAATAAATCAGTCAGTTAGAAGCTTAACCACTCAGAATCCAGCTCAGCAAGCAATGCCTCCCTGGGGAGAGGGCCAGAATCATGATAAAATAGAGTTTTGATATAATTTGATTCATGTTTTGTGAAATCTTAACAGGTAAACAATAGGTTATTTTATTTCTCTATTTCTGTTTTTGTGGCTGGACATAGCAGGCGTGGAATCATCCATGTACTTTCTACAAATTAATAGACCGTGTGGTATTTTCTTCATCAGCACACAAAGAAAAGTATATTATTTGGTGTTTCATTCTTACTCCTGAGAAAAACACAGACACTTTTGTTTTGTGTGTGTGACACAACTTCTGGGTGCTGATCCTGCTTTGTTCTTGCAAGAAGAGAAATATTCCTTTTGTTTTTATGTTTTCTGAGTTATGCTGGGAGAAAACTGCCTCAAGCTACAAATAGGCTTAGTTGCCCACGTTCATCTTGTGGGTGTCACCTGCTAAGGTGAAGAGTCTGGAATAGCCCAGACACATTATGTATGGGTGGCCTTTTGTTTACTGCAGACAAAGCCAAAATCCATGGGATTACTTGAAGATATCATATAACACACAAGATGGAGTTACTATTATTCTCCTCTAAGACATAGTGTTTCCCCTGGGCAGAGAAAAGAACGCATAGCCAATCATATGAAGACAGAACCCATTAAAGATTTATGCAAGCCTGAATTACTTGGCTTTAAACTATTTTCTTTTTTTTTCTTTTCTCTCTCTCTCTCTTTTTTCTTTAATAAGAGAGATGTTTCTTCCTGAACAGCAAAGCTGATGTAGATAGTATCACTAGTAATCCTTGGCTTAAGCACAGAGCTTCTAAATGGCTTGAATTAGGCTAGAAGATGGGGCTGTTTGATTTCCCTTCCTTTTTGTTTCTGTTTTTAAGACCGTCACCAAATGTCCCACTAAACTAGCATTTATGTGGGTTTGGGACCTCTGTGTGTAAGTTTCCTTTTAAGCATAGTCAATGAAACAGCTTTGAAGCTGTTGAACTGTGTAAATGTTATATTAACATTTTCTCTCACAATTATAGACATTTACATGGTCTTGTTGAAATAGCACTTTCAGAGGGAGGAAAAAAATACCAGAAGTGAAGGTACACAATGAAATGAAAAAGAAGCAGTGTGCTCTATTTATTTAGTTTCTGAAATAAATCATTTCAACTTTTAATTTACACTCCTCTAGGATGGTGGTTGAGAATAGACAAACAAAGGATACTGAGAGAAATAATTTCATTTTGTTCCTTTGTTACATTAGATCATTTAATTTCCACATTTCACTTGGTTTGCATATGAAGATTTGGCCAACGCTCCTTGTTCTTTAAATTTGCTAACTAATAACAAGGACCCAGGAAGCTCATTCTAAAGACCTAAGACTCATGGATGATGATTCAAAAATTATAAGACTCCAAGTAGCTGTCCAGTTATAAGAAGAAAGGCAAACATAGTAAATTAGACATTAATCCAAAGTATTCCCATCTATCCATGTTCCTATTTAACAGAAATCATAATGTACTTTCAACTTGAAAAGTGATTTGAATCATTCCAATAATCACCACGTGTGTCAGTGCACACAGTCTGATGAACAAGTTAGAAAAGAGAAGATAGAACCACTTAGACACTCAGGAAATATTTTATTAGTCTATTTTTGGTCCCTTTCTGCATCTAGAGCAATCATTTACTGATGCACCATATCAGTAAAGCACAAGATAAAATTTTTCTATTTTCACACTAACACCCCTAAATTTATTTTCTCTGAAGATCAGTAATTGCAATTTTAATATTACTATTATTATCCTGGGGTTCTTTGCTATTGCTAGTATTCTACTCAGTGACAAACCTGTTTTATTGTGTATAAAAATGTTTATATCTATTGTCTTTGCGCCTGCCCAAAGCAAACAACATATTCGTGATGGAACTGTTCTTTAACAACCATGATCTCTTCACTGGTCTAGCATTTGCTTTCTCTCCTGCAGGACACAAATGCAAAATGAACAATTGTGTTGATCCTCAACAAAGCATCCGATTTGATTACATGCATTTCAGAAGCTGATGGCCGTAGTCCTCTGTAAGTTTCTATCTGTATATCATTGGATTTTTACAGTTAAGCTTATAAAAGTTTATTGCCACAGAAGAATTCTATAGTTTAGCTCTTTAATTAATTCTCAGTTCTTAAAATTGTGTTCTGGAAAATCTAAATTGGTTTTCATGTGATCTCTAGACACAGATATTATGTTAAAATCCATGCACAAATATTTTTCCCTGCTATTTTTTTTCACATTTTCCTACTTAATAATCTAAATTCAAGGCATGGTAAAATTCTGATAAGAAACAGAATCCTAATTGACATAAAAACTCAGTGCTCAGAGATTATTTGAAAAAATTAAATCACAATTTTGAGCAAAAAATGTTCTTGCAAATCCAATTCACTCATTTCATTATCAGATAAGGAAATTGAGAGTGATTAACCAAATACTTATAAAAAGAAGAGTCAAAACTAGAATTACCCATGTTAAAAACATTGAACATATGAAATATTCTTTATGATGTGCATTTTAAACTAAATTTTTAGATTGAAGACATTTTTAGTTTACATTTATTTTATAAAACATTAACATAAATGTTCTCAATTATAATCAAATGCCGTATGTCAATTTACATGATTAAAATGCTCAAATTAACCTCCCCAAAGAATGAAGTAGTTGAGTGAGCTCATTTTAATCTGATAAAATGCCAGTTCTGATGTCCTCAAAAATTCCTTTTAGTTGACAGGTTCTCAGGAAAAGCATTGCTTTGGCTAGCAAATTAATCTATCTGGAGACACATTAGATTCTTTTTTAAAAATAAAATTGGAAATGTGACCTTAGACAGCCCAGCATATCCTTATTCATTTGCAAAAGTGGTTCTAGAGTTCCAGATTGCTTTTTCTACAAAGACAATGTGCTATTTAATATAAACTTAAAGATTTCTGTTAAATACCTGAAATCACCTGAAAAAGCAAACTCAAGCAACAAAAGGAAAAGTTAACAATATAAACCCTCGTTGGGATGTGGTATAGTATTTTAAGGCAGGGTTCACAAAGCTTTAAAAACCAAGGAGACTCAGTGAAAACACTACGCAGGTTGATGAAGCATTAATAATTTGAGAAAAGACCTAAATTTAAGGATCAGTTTCATATGATCAATAAGACAAATTTCAGGAGGTCTCGCTTATCTGAGAATGTCAATCACCTGGAACAGTAAGGGAAAAAAAAAATAGAAAGAAAAAAACTGCTAAGAACAAAAATGAAAATTACAAAATAAAACACTTACTGAAATACTTTATACATAAATCTCACACATAAAGTACCTCATATATTTCCCTTCATAGTCCCTTTAGTTTCATTTTGCATTCAGTTTGAATAAGTGACACCAGTTACATGGAATTAAAAAGGTAAAGAAGTTGCATATTACTAAGAGCATTAAATGTCAACTGATAACTTGCTAGCAGAAGGCAAAACATCAAAGTCAATGTACACTTGTATGGACCAGATTTGTAACGTAGAAGAGGTGAGAAGTAGTTGGATTCTAAATCCATTTTGAAGATTGGACCCTTCAGATTTCTTGACATATTGGACCTGTGGTGTGAAGTATAAAGAGAGTCAAGAATGACTTTCCCTGTTCTTTTTTCCTCAACGTAGAAGGACAGAGTTAAAATCAAATGACAAGGGAAAGAAAACTTATATAAGGCCACCAAAGAGAGAGTATACGAATAAACCCCAAACTACAAAATATGTTTATTATTATTTATAGCCATGAATTTTTTTCTGGACCATCAAGAAAATATTAAATAACAATTGTTTGGTTGTAGTTTCTTATTATGTATGCAATTAAATTAAATTTAACTCTATGGTTTTGGAGATGGAGGTAAAGATACATAGAGAAAGGTAAACTTTATTATAGGCTATTCTTGATATTCTACTAAATGAGTCTAGATCCAGTAGTAAAGATTAAATGAAAGACAAAAATTTGCTGTTCCTTCAAGCAATTATATTTACCCCACATCTTCTATAGTGTGAGCTTCTCATGATGTGTTTAAGGTTTTTTCATTTCTGTAAATGTAAGCTAAAGTACCTAGAAGCTGCTTCAAAATGATTGGTTTGAGATAACAAGTTACTCTCCACTAGGAATAGTTTGGCTATGTACTTTGACATTCAATTTAATGGATTTTCAAGAATAATTTTGATGTTTTTGTGCTTCAATAAGAAAAACTTGAGCTATTCAGAATTTGAGTAAGTGAATTTCTGGATTTAAAATTTCTTAAGTGCTGGCTACATACTCATCATTATGGTAAACAAATAAAAGTTTTCTAGCTTTCAGAATGAGTCACTAAGTACATAGCAAGGTGGTAACAGGATTTCATTTTCCTTTATACATTACACACTTAATTTCTTTCATCTATAATTTTACTTTACAACTTCAGTGACTGTATATTTGTAGGAAAGAATTTTCTGCTATTTTTTTTAACTTATTGCCGTTTTTGATAGTAATCTTTTCCTTCATGCCAATATTGTGTAATTTCAAGATTCTTTCTTGTACTATGTTAAAAAAGAATGAACAATTATGTAAAGATAAAAAAGGACTGAAAGAAATACAATTATTATAATATGGAAGTCAGAATGACATTATACCAGACTTGATAATGACAATTTATTTCATACAATTTTTGAAGGATAAAATTTAATTCATTACTAATGAAATTTATTGAGAACAGTTTGTGACCAAGGAAACTACTAGCATTTGCAAAAAGACATTTATCTTGTCCTCTTAAAGCTCAAAATACAAGACAGAAATGTACAAACATGATTAAATTACAAGCCAAAAATCTAACCTAAAAAAAAAAGAAATAGTGAGAAAGTTTGGAAATGAAGGCATTGTTCTATGTGTAGTTACATAGTACACAAGGCCAATAAACATCATATTTAGGCAATTATGTTCAGTGTTTTCTTGTCCAAAACCAGAGGAAAAATTTAAAAAATTATAGACGATTTTTGTTTCATGTTGGAGACAGAGTGTCACTTTGTTGCCCTCGGGAGAGTACTGTGGCATCATAGCTCAGAGCAACTTTAAACTCTTGGTCTCAAGCAATTGTCTTGCCTCAGCCTCCCAAACAGCTGGGACTACAGGTGCCCGCTACAACGCCTGGCTATTTTTAGAGAGGAAGTCTCGCTCTGGCTCAGGCTGGTATCAAACTTGCGAGCTCAGGCAATCGACCCTCCTTAGCCTCCCAGAGTGCTGGGATTACAGGCGTGAGCTACTGCACCCAGCCTTATAGATGATTTTTGAATGACTATAGTATTTTTCCTTATTACGTTTTCTATATTGAACTTTATGGTGGGAAAGGAATTCTATTTGTACAATTTAAATAACAAATAAAAAGTTAGTACTCATTTGTGCACTCATGAAAAACTGCAAAATAGAAACAGCTTTTATCTTCTTTCCTGAAAACTAGTTTTCATATCACTTTACAAGAGTAGGTATTTCTCAATCAGTACTTTTGTCTATGTATTAAGAATGGAGAGAACGGAGAAAGCAGCGGCCGGCACAAGCTGAGGACTTGCAGCTTGTTCGGTGGTGTTATCTCCTACAAACTTCATTTCCCACCGGCCGTTAACCATCATGGAAGATCCTCGAAGTGAACAACAGTGGATGAAACGCGCCACAGCTGGGAGAGGAACGAGCCTGTATCCAGAGCATGAAAAACTCTGTTCCGAAGAGCGACAAGAAGAAAAGAAAACACATGCTCCTAGACGTGGCCTGCCTCGAGGCTGAGATGGAGCAGAAACACCGCCAAGAGCTGGAGAAGCAGGAGAGCTGCCCTGACAGCAGCAACCTTGACACTGTCACTGAAGATCTGGCCAAGATGGATCTCAAGAACCAGCCTCCGCGACTCTCGAGGGGGCAGAAGCAGCGAGAAAGAAGGGCCACCCTCGAGAGAGAGCTCCAAGACAGACTCGCAGAGGCCGAGATGGAGCGCCTGGCCATCTTCCCGTGCCAGGAGGTGGAGAAGATCGCCACCATCTTGGGGGCCGAATCTGGCGAAGAAAGCTATTCCAGCCGCCGGCCACTGCACGGACCGGCCTTCCAAGATCAGCTGGTGTTCTCCACGGCCTCAGAAAGCCTGCGTTCCCGCACTGCCGACTACTCGCCGAAGCACATCGACGACTTTCTGCCCTTCTTCGGCGACCCCGAATCCCGTCATTCCTATGGCCGCAAAGATTTCCGGAGTTGCGGCGATGGCATCGTGTGCAGAGCGTCGTGAGGAGGCCAGCTGGAGTTGAGGGCCCTGTCACACGTCCTGAAGACCCCCATGGAGGTCACCGGGGAGATTCGCCCGACTTGGTCATCGCGGAGGAGTACGCCACGAAGCCGCTGACCCTTCCACTGTGCTCCGCCTGCAGCCTCGCGGAGCGTTACAACGCGGTGAGCCGCGGGAGGCCGGCGCCGTGGAGGGCGTGGGGCAGTGCGCGCCGAGCGTCGCCATCGCGGTCGCCACCACTTCCGGAGCCGAAGCGCTGCCCAGTCTCCTCAGCAGCAGCATGATTTTTCCTTTTTTTTTCTTTTTTTTCCTGGTTTTTCTTTATTCGTTTCACTCAAAATTCACTGGCCTTTCTCCTCCTGTCTGCCTTCCTTAGCCCCTCTATCCTCTCAGCCCTTTGTTGTGTCTTTCACGGGGGGCTGAATTTCAAGTAAAAATCTGCTTTGTACCACCTGACAGGCAAAAGTTTGACAAAATCAAAGCTCTTTTGCTCTGAAGGGTCTTTACCTCCCTCCTCTACTGAGAGTTGGTCATGTTGCCGGTAACTTAGGGGTAAAATTGGAAACTTTTGGTTTGATGCATTCTTAAATTGGGGAAAAAATAAGTACAATACCTTGGAGTTGGAGTTCATGTTATCGAAGTACTTTGTGAATGCCTTTTGCTGAGTTTTCTGAAAAAAATTTGTCATTGTTTGCTTTTTACTTAAGTTAGGCTGCTGAGGAGATGTCTCAAGCTATGAACTGTTGGGACCTAAATCGCCTCTGAGCGACAATACGCACATGTTAAAGCAAAGGAGTGTCTTTATTCAAGCATGTGCCCAGGTCACTCCACAGCCTGGCTGTGGAGAGGTGACTTCGAAATGGTGTGGGGGAAGGTTTTTAAAGATGCATAGGGGAATTCCATCAGGCGATTGTTGGGAGAGGTTGCCATTGGCTGGGCTGTTGTCTAGGGGTGCTTGGCACCACCTGATACATCGGAGGTGTCATAGGGTGAGTTTGCCTTAGAAACTTTCTAGGAGGAGGGGATGTCTGTCCACTTCCTGATAGGCTGGCCCCACCTGGGGGGATCAGTCCTGCCCAGAAGAGGTGTCACTGTGGTCTTTTTCCTGTAACAGGGCTGAGTTCCAAAATGGAGCTTTTCTTACAAAATGGAGTCACATTTGGCCTCTTCCGAACAACAGCTCTGCTTGTACTTTGTTTTGTTTTTTTCATCCAAAGTTGTGTGGTTCCAAATTAATTTTAGTTGTTCAGATGGTTCTAAGTCCTAAATACTAATGTTTGTTAAATTTAGAAGGTAAATATAAGTGTTAAATATAGAAAATAAATTTACATAAACAGGTTAGGTAAAGTTTACTCTAAAATGTGAAAGATCTGGACTTAATTTTCTCTGTTAAAAGCAGGAAAGGATATAACTTTATTCAAGTAGTTGATTCATGTCATTATCTCTACAACTGGTATGAAGCAAAGGCATATTGATAGTTTAACTTACTGTAAGAGGTAAATATCTGAATCTGTTAAGTTTCCTTTTTTCTTAGAGATATAAAAGGCTATGGCTTTACTCAAGTAATTGATCCATCTTGTTATATCAATTGGTACAATATGTGAAATACCTCAACTCCATAATTTTAATTCTTAGAAAAGTATTAAAAAGATTTTTAAGAAGTATTAAAGTAGTTAATTTTGTTATATCAACTGACATGAGATAAAAATGTGAACAATATACCTTGGTTGATATTTGAGACTTGTTAATACCTTGAATTTGCCAACAGAATAGTAAAAGTGAAATGATTTGCAGTAAACTATGTCTTAAAAATGTCATCTTCATATCCTGTATTTCAGCGAGGTTACTTGAATTAATTTTAAAAATTCTTTGCACATTCCAGTGTTTTAAAATAAAATATATAAGTTCAAAAAATGTTTTAATTACACAATGTGTTTAAAAATTAAAAGCATTTATAAAAATAAAAAAAAAAAAAGAATGGAGGAAATGTTTAAAATAGTCAACTGCTTTGGATTCTTCTGATTCTTCTAACCTCTGTTGCTACTTCATGATCTTCATTCCAAAAGCTTTCAAACATATGTTATTTCCTAAAGTTATTAGGTAACTTCATGTTTTTATGATTTTTGTATTCTAATTCTTTTGTCTACAATTCTTTTCTTATCTTTCTTTACAGTAGACAGCAGTTGTGCCTCCTTTTCTTTTCTATCCAGCATATATTCCTCTCTGCATACAAAGCTCAATTTTTCCTTTCAGAAATAATATACCCTGTCCGTTCATGCACATGTCTTTGGTGTGATTAATTCAACCCTAAGTGTAAGCATGTGTCCCATGCTATAGATTCCTTTCTTCTGGAGATTAGATAGGAAATGACATTCATTCATTTCAGACCAACACGCCTTAAGCTTTTGCTAGGTAGACTGGAAAAGAAAGCCAGTCCTGTTTCTGGAATTGATGATCAGCTAGGACAGAAGGCTGGTGCTGCTGGTATCATCTTTCTTCCACAGGAGAGAGCTTTCCTGAAAAAATCTTTTTACTAAGTCAATAAAAATGGAAACTAAGGGAAACAAGCAAAAGTTGCAAATGAACATATTCTTGGTGTATTATTTGGTCTAAAGTGACTTTTACCCTTGGACTTTTCATTCATGTGAATTAACATAGTCTTCTTTTTACAACTAGGGTTTGTCTTGAGTTTCTGCCATTTGTAATCAACTAACATCTGTTCAAACTTTAAACACCCTCTACAAGCTGAGGGAGTCTTCTTTGACTCCCTCAGCCTAGCATAGGAGACTCTGTGTGCCCATAGAACCTTGAGTAGCATTATTCTTTCACTCATCACTTTACCATAATCACTAGTGTATTCTTGTCTTCTCAGCTACACTATAAGCTACATGAGGGGTTGGGGTGATGTAATTTTATCTGACATTTTTTCCTTTAACCTAGAGTACATGTTAGATAATAAATAAACTCTTGTTAACTAAATGAATGAAAAAAGGAGTGACCCAAAATATTTTGTGTGTATGGTCTTTGAGCAGAAATCTAAGACATGGCCTTGAGAAGCATGGAAAATCACTGTACAGTTTTAAGAAGTTGATGGTGTGTTTAGTGAATCAGCTGAGAAAGTTCTGCTAAGCCTACAGATTTTATTGTCAGGGATATGTTCATAGACATTACTGAGTAAATTAAAACTGGTCAACTAAAAGATGATCAGAATTTAGAGAAAATAAGTGATTTAGTTTTTTAATAATTGCATTGTAAAGAATTGTAGGACACATAAATGCAGTGCCCAACTTTTGAAGTTCAATTTACGTTTGTAATCAATCTATACAGTAACAAAGAGTAATTGACACTCAGATGGAGGGTTGAGTAGTCATGGGAAATTTTCCTCCCCTTCTATTCAATCACTCAGGATTTTTCTCTTCCACTCCCTTTAATTTCTCATTTCTACTGAAATGTTCGAAGTCCCCCAGTCCCAATTTATTCCACATTTATGCCACTGCACCGGCTTTCTAATTCTTCTTGAGTTTTGATGCAACATAGGAATTTGCCCATTTTATTTAAATTTTTAATTTTATTTGTAAAAAGCTATTAAAAATAACATCGATAAAATGCACATATAATAATATAGATAAATAATATAAAAATACTTACATAGCATTTCATACATGCCATGATGTTTTACTGCATATCATGTATTGTTTTATCTATTCCTGATGCTATTTATTGTATAGGTCTTATTATTTTCCCTTTTCTATACCTGGTAAAACTGAAGCACAGAAAGATTAATTAACTTGGCTATGAAGACACCATTAATAAGTCGTGGGACTTAAATGTAAACACGTGCTATCTGGTCATGGAATCTTGGCCCCTTACCATATAAGCTATTGAGAGAACCAAGCTGACGCCATCTTGATGAGTTGGCTGAATTTAAGGTAGCCATTTTGAGTAAAAATTACAAGTCATCATGAGTTGCTGGTTTTCTAATATGAATCATCAATCTCCAATCAGAAGTTAGCTTCAATATATGTCACATGGCTGGTCCAGTGACACCCAATCCAGAAGCAATCCCTTTGTTTAAAATGTATACACCCATTTAACTGTATAATACAATATAATGCTTTTAGTACAGGGCTCGAGGTTTCTGGCTCAGATCCGTTGTAACGGAGACCCCAGGTGCCCAAGCTCGAGCTTGCAATAAAATGGCTCTTTGCTTTTGCATCAGAATCAGCTCCCCTGTGGTCTTTGGGGACTTCCATCTGGGCACAACACTATGAAAGTTCTATCTGAAGTTGTGGCTACTACCTAAAATCAATTATTTATGCCTTCACTCTTCATGTATTGATTAATCTCAACATTGGTTTGTCAATTTTATCACTTTTTCAAGTACCTGCATTTGCTTTTTAAAATCCTCTTTATATTTTTTTGTTTTCATTAATTTCTTCAACTTATTTGTTTTGTTTTTCTTTATAATTGATTTTCTCATAATTTATTTTGGGTAATGATTTTATTATTTTTCTGTTACTAAATTATTCAGATAGTTACTTGGCAATGTTTTCTTCCTAATGTAAGGATTTAAATCATTTATATTTTTTCTTCCAAAAACTAAAAACCACCTGTGTGCTCCAAGTTTTGACATGTGGAGTTTTCATTATTTCATTCTAAACATTTTTTACTTCCACTATGATTTTTCTTTCATCTCTATGCATTTAAAATGCATTTTAAATTTCTAAACATAGATTGTTTCTATTTGTTTTTGTTCTTGCATTTTTTGTTTATTTTCAACTTAATTGCTTTGTGGTTAGAGAACATGATGATCACATTGACTATTCAGTTTTACATTATAGCCTACATATGTTTAACATGTGGTATAGGCCAGGTGCTCTGGCTCACTCCTATAATCCTAGCAATCTGGGAGGCCTAGGCAGGAGGATTCCTCGAGCTCACAGGATGGAGACAAAGCTGAGCAAGACCTTATATTTACTAAAAATAGAAAAATTAGCCAGGCATGGTGGTAGTCCCAGCTGCCTGGGAGGCTGAGGCAGGAGGATCGCTTGACCTCAGAAGTTTGAGGTTGCTGTAAGCTTGTTTGATGCCATGGCACACTAACCTGGGACAACAAAATGAGACTCCAGCTCAAAAAAAAAAAAATTTTAATACAATATATGTTTGAAAATAAACATTTTGTAGTTATTGAATGAATATTTTATGTGACTTACTTAGAACTAACTTTTTTTTTTTTTTTAACTAAAGCAGCTGTATTCTTATTGAAATTTTTGTCTACTTAATATATGTAGTTTTAAAAGAAGTACACTACATTTTACAAACAAAAGAATAAAAATCCTATATTCGGTAGGGAAACATATGTTCTTATTACCTTATTAGTTGTCAACCTTCCCATATCTTCCTTGTGATATTACTTTGCTTAACAAAAACTATGTATAAATATAAGAAAAATATAAATTACCATTTCTGCCCTTATCTTCTTAAATTCCTTATTAGTGGTAATTTATTTTAAAATGTTGGTTACATTATTTGTTCAGCTATTTAAAGGCAAAATCAAAATATATTAAATAATAAGCAAAATTAAATAATATTAATAATTAATGGATCACCTATAGTTTTCTGCAAGATTGAGCTGACAAAATCCCACTGTTTTAAAACTTCTAATTACCTAAAGTAAAGCTTAACTTTTTTCCAACTACCTTTTAAGGCCCGCCAGGATTTATATCCAGCCTACCTCCTGAATCTTAGCTCCTCAGTATTCACCTTAGACATCCTAGTAAAAGTAAAGAATTTTCTACCTTTGATATACTAGCTTTGCCTTTGTTCAAGTTGTTTCTTCCAAATAAGATATATTTTTCCTACATTTGAGTTCTAAATTTTAAGGCTAAACTCAGATATTGCCTCAATCTTAAATATTTTCTAAAGCTTTGTATATCAAAAACCAATTGTCTCCTCCATCTCAGCTCTCATAATACTCTTTCTGTACAACTCATTTGCACAGTTATTTACAGCTGTTGTCTTTAGTCCATATTCAAGGATTATAAAAGCTGAAGGACAGGGAATGTGGTTAATTAAATTTTTCATCATTTGTAAGGCAAATAGCAAGTCCTTAAAAAATACTCAATTATGGAATAAGAAAAGAGAAATGTACTCAAACAGTTTTGATAACATGAGAAACAAATCAAAAACTCAATAGGGATGCTAGGGAGACACTCGTTCTGGTTTTCTTCACAAGAATCCTTTAGATTCTTAGATTAAATAATTTTGAAGATGTATGAGTTTCAAATCATAGCTGTTGACTGAAGCTTTACCAACACAATTATGAGTTTTCCGGTTAGACATTTTTTTTTTTTTTCACAGTAAGTGCCCTCTTTACCAGCTGTTATGCCTGATCATGCCACCATCTTTGCCAAAAACAACATCTTCCACCAGTCCTCTGCTTCTCAGCTGTGTCACTCCGAAACAATATTTGCTCCTCATTAAAAACCTGCAAAGCCAACTGAGAGTCAACCCACCATGCAAGCAGCCCAGACCAAACTGGGGAGGAGAGACACATAATCTGATCTTGCTGACTCACACCACTGAGAGGTTGTGTGCTGCATTCCCCATGATCACAGGTCACATTAGCAGTCAAGCCAAGGGGGGGTGGGGGGAAGGCTGTGCTGCCTTGAAAGCAAACAAAGTCCTTGAAAAGTAAACAAACCACAATATTAATCAGTTGCAGCTTGCAGAGACCACGTAACTGAAGATGCACTCATGCCATCTAACTCATAGAGATTGGACCCATGGTTCGGGTCTATCTCCAAAGACTAAGAAACTTTTTATAACCAGATGGGGCTCTTCTAAACAAAGAAATTGGCCATGGTTGCCTGGTTATTGGCCCTCCCTGTTGACTGCTTTGACACAGAAAGATCCGGCTCAAGAAGTTACAGTAATCCAGATCAGATTGTTTGAGAAGTGAGGATGATTTGCTATTATTAGAGTCCCAGAGAACTTCACTGAATTTTGTGATTCTGTGTCTCTTCCATCTACACCATAGATACCTTATTATAAGTAAATTATTTTATGCTCAGGGCTCTGAGCTAACTACTATTAGAAAAGTATCAGCAATTTCAGAGTCTATTCTGCTTTTAAAACATTTTTGCTTAAATAATCCATTTTCTTAACCGTATAATGGACTCTTTGATTTTGGCCAATGCTCAGAACATTTAATGTTCAAAACCTGCATGAGTTCGAAAGGACTGCATTTACTTCTCCACCTGAACAAGACAAAGCTGACCCTCTTTACTGAAAATACAAAGAAATACTGCAGAGATTTCCCCCTGTACAAAATATTTTGATGTTGAAAAATATGCACAAATTTGCAAAGACTATTTATGTAGTTAAATGGCAAAAGCATGAGAAAATCAGTTGCAGTTATTTTATAAAATCAGGGGTTGTACTGAAGGAAAGAGAAACTAAAAAAAGTCAAGAAAATAATGAACACTTTACTGTAACAGTAATCTGAACATTGTATTTTCTTTCAGAGTAGAAGGGTGTCTTCTAAACATTCCCCAGAATTTGATACATGCACAGTGTTTCTCGGTGACAATTTAAAACCCAAAGGATGTTCAAGATCATATTATCTGGTTGATCACCAGCTCCTGGGTGTGCTAGATTAACTAGTACTGTGAGAGTAAAAATGGAAAATAGAGAAACATTGTGTGTGTCAGGTCAGCATGGACCAATAGCAATCCCAGAACATGATTAAAAATTAAAAACTAAATAAAATAATGCTTTAATAATTTGAGAAGAAAAAATAAGACAGGCTGTCATGATCAGACAACCCCTTCCCATCTCTACTCTGCTATATTAAATCTGGAAAGTATAATTTACTGAAATGAAAAGTAAGGAAGTAAATGAATACTTATTCAAATGAATAAGTATTCAGAAATAAAGAAGGAAATGAAGGGAAAGGTAAGTGGAATCCATTTCATATCTGACATATTCCAGCATGGGTTGCACTTCTTGAAAGAGAGTGACTACTTCCTCAAGGACCTAAAGAGTATGGATAGTATTAATAAAAGTAAGTGCATGATAAAAATCAATAACTAGAAATTTCACAGTTTGGTATAAAATATTAAAAATAGTGAAATAGGTAGTTAAAATGATTTCATTCATTCATAAATATGATGTATGTATAATTTTAAAACACATCAGCAGATGGTACTTTCTGTGGTTAAATGTCTATATTGTTTAATGTCTATTATTAATAATAAGTAAAATCTGTATTTTTCCTTCATGACATAGTTATACAAAACCATGCTCAGGCTGGTCTTGAACTCCTGAGCTCAAGGGATCCTCCCACCTTGGCCTCCCAAAACAGTGAGATTACAGGGATGAACCACTGGGCCAGCCTAGACCATAAATTTTAAGGAAATTTTAAAGCAAAATATTAATGTCACAACTTATATAACCAGTCAGATCTACTGATACTATCCTCAAAAGATTAAATAATTCCAAATCTTTCTTAAAAACCATGCTTAGTTAAAAAGAACTTTCCTCTTAACTGTTTTTAAGATAAACTAGTTTAAGGTTTTTCACAAATGACTGAATATATTAACAAGATTTAAAAACTATTCAAATATTTTCCTCCACAGAGAGATTAATTCTTTATTCTAGAAGACAAACCAAACAACACATTGATTAATATAAGGCATATTATTTTGTAATGAAGCAGAAATAAAAATTTTATGAGCACAATTTATATTTAAGCATTAAATGGTACTATTAGACCATTAAGTGGTCTAACAGTACACTACAGTTTTAATTTCAACTAGGCTATATTTTCTTGTTAATTAAAAATTTCTGAAGAATTTTTTAAACTGATGGGAGAAAAAAGGGAAGATGGGAGTCATTGCCGCTCTCAAACAAAAATGAATTATGTAAACACAGATTACTTAGTGGGGGGGCATGTGAGAAAGATCTGTCCGACCTTTCTCAGCTTGCCAGGTCCGTGTCTCCTCTATCATCAGTTGTATGCACAAAACACCTTACAAATCATAATAAGATAACAGATGAAATGCCATTTATGACTTATAATTAATATGTTTTATTTTTGTCTGATAACATTCTTTTCAGTCATATACTATGTAAAAAGATTTATACTGAAAAGATTATATATAACACACATACGTGTTATATGCGAGAAGGAGCTAGTTGTTTTAGTTACCAAGCTAATAATCATGAACAGCTTCCACAAGTATTGGGAAAAGTGCATGTGTATACACTTGGAGGTTGGGGTGGTGGAAAGTGAGAGGGTATATGCTTTTGATTTAGTCTGCATAATGAAGGCTTTTTCAGGATAATATTTTTGCATGGAGAATCATACCTCATATCTTAGTTGTCATGGATAACAAAAGTAAGATTTTGTGCTGGCTATTTAATTACTATATTCATATATACACATTCATGTATGCATATAATGATAATTTAAGGAAGAAAGAAGTTCAAATGAGTGTTGAGCTAGGTCCACCATCTGCAAGTCACTAGTGAGGAACAGAATGTTTTCATCAGTCATTATGGGTTAGATCTCAATGATTAAAATCCCAGAGCTCCTCAAGGGTATAATTTCCTGGTTCACCTGCACACTTCCCCATGGACCTCATCACCCTTGACTGTAACCAAATTCTGGAAAAGTAAGTTCATTCTAATTTAGAAGCAGAATTTAACAGTACATGCAAAAGAAAATTAGTTATGTTGATAACCAAATAATACGAGATTTTGTAAAAATAAATATATATATTACCTGCCTTTGTTTACATCTATTATTAAATGATTCCAAAATAATATTAAAAAAGTATAGAAATATTTTCTTGAGTTCACATCAGATATCATCAGTGGACCAGCAATTGCATTCCAGTGGCCTAAGAATCTCATTCTTTTGAATGCTTTGGGGTCAATAAAACCCCAAATGATTTGGACTGATCACACATCCCCCAGTTATTTAAATCTTTGAGCATTTCAAAGGAAATCTAATCATCATAGCCTGATTCATTTACATTTACATTTACATTTGACTCATCGAAGTGGTGATTGTAGGTGATTGATGTTAAGAGATTCATGTTTATGAAAATGCTTGAAAATCTGTGCTTTTCAGAAAGAGAATGTTATTTCAAGATTAAGCAATTCCTCTTTAATTTCTCTAAATTTTCCCTGTTAGTTTAAAATACAGAATATTTTAGTTTCTAAGGGTACTGAATTTTCACTGAAGCATTCTATCTTTCTCAATCACAGTCAGATCACAGAGCCTTCTCTCACTTGGTGCTTGCAATTCCACTGACATGCCCCCATAATTGCAAACAGTATGCTGGAGTTGTTCTGAAACAAAACAGCGCTCCATGATTAAGGAACTTATCAAATAATGGGTTGAAATGATCTTCTTAGACCTTTTACTTCTTCGATGAATGGTGCTAATATCAGAAATAAATGGAACAGAATACAGTCATGATGTTACCATCATTTTTTAAAATTTTAAAAAACAATTTCAGAAAAAGAGCTAAAACTCTTTCTCACAACCAATCTGGAAATATAAACATCAGCAGATGATTTTTATTTAACATATCATCATAGGATTTTATTTTGTTCTTATTGTCAAATTAGATGAAATTTGATGTATTTACATTTATAACCTGAAATGATAAATATACATCCCTAGTTTATTTGAAAAAATTAATTTAGAACTATATTGCATTGCAAAATGATATTTGATGTTTGTTTGGGAGTGCCAATTTTTATATCTTGGCCTAAACTAATCATTGAATATGTGGCTGTACGTATATGGAATAAACATAATAAAAGAATTATTCTAATAGTTTTTATAATAATCAAAATCCCATTTAATTGAAACTTTTATGATCAGTGTTCTTATGCCTTGACACAGCTAAAATAATGTTATTGTGATAGGAAATGACATAAACTTTCATAGTTAGCAATCATTTATCTAGAAAAAGTATAGTGAAGACACTAAGAAAATAAAATGGTACCCATTTACTTGGCTTTGAATCCTAGTTCTGCTACTTAATTACAGTTGGCTTTGAACAAGTCCCTTAAATTATTTGTGCCCGTTTCCATATTTACAGAAATAGAGATAATATGTATGTCTCAGGGGTATTGTGAAGCCTAAGCAAGTTAATATCCATAGAGTATCCAGAACTCCAACCATACAAATATTAGCTTTTATAATAAATATCTAACAGAAAAAATAATCAGTTCCATTTGAATTTGACTTTTGCAAATTATTTTCTTTCTTTGTGCTGTCTTGTGTGACTATCTCCAAATAATATAATAATATGGAATGTTTATTTTAAATTCAAAAGATGTACTACGTACTTAATGTACCTTGATAATTAGGTTTTGATCATCTAAAACTAAATATCAAAATAACAAAATAAACATAACTACAACTGGTTTTGTGGCATTGGATATCCAGTCTTCTTCAGTTGGCTCTGGAATCTCTAATTCCTTCACTGGTTACTCATGTCCACGTCAAGACCTCCGTGTTCTCATTGAACTTCACATTGTCTTCCCCAGATTTGCTCCACCTTCCAATCATCTGAATTTTCTTCATGTTGGTATGATTCTTTTCTCTTTTGGGCTTTATTAATTTTTTCCATTTTTTTCTTTTGAAATATCCATTTCTCTTCCTCTTCTGTGGTCTCAATGTTCTTTTTTCCAGCTTATACAAATATCCTTTTACTTCTCTCCCTGCCATCTAGTTCTCTCCTTTAAGTTTGTCCACCACTGTCAGACTTCTGACCTTAACACTGTCTTCTTTATGCTACTATTGCTCTCCGTGGTATTTAGTATTAAGGTCAAAGTCTTTTTTGCTGGTTTCCAGTGTCTCCATTATCTGACTCCCGTGGACTCATTCAGTATGTTTATGCTTTCTGCATTGACATAGGTTTCTGTGACAGCAGAATACACCCTGATCATTCTGACATTTTTGTTGTTCAATTTCCTCTCCCAACATTAATCCCTCTCCTTCCTTTTATATGTATTTGTATATTACATTTTTTAAGGTATATATCAATTTCTGTTCTCTCCAGAGACTTTAACTGACCACACAGCTTTCTTCCTTCACGGAGTCACTATAGATTTAGCGTCGATACTAATAATTTAACCTTTCATTTGCTTTTAGTTCCTTCATTCACAAATCCAATTTTAGACTTCCTTTTTCTTGAAGTCTGAACACAATTAACACATTGTACATCAAATCCCTGGATTAATTGATTAGTAATTAAAATAGTGCATAATTTTAGAAATAATTTTATAGATGCTAGTTCTTAAATGTAATACTTATGAAACAAACTTGGTAAACACCCTTCTAGCAGTGCCCTCATTTAATTTTTACCAAATCTTCCCTTTTATATTCTCAAGCTATTTCTATTTATTCTGGTTTATTTTCTTCGCTGCCACCAGCTCAGGCTTTTTAAAGTGGCTGTTCTATGTTTGTCTTCCTACGTGATCTCAATGAACTCCGCCTCTTCCTTTTCCTTTATTGTTTGAACCGAAACTTCTAAGGATTCAAGGTATAATCATGAAAATTAAATGCCAAATATGGTCATTTCTGTGGTTATTCTGAAGTCAGGAAGACTTCAAGGGTCATCCAAAGGAAAATGTAGTTAGAATGGCTGATTTCAAATGAAAATTAATGCCTTTATGTTCCATTAATGTTCTAAGTTTCTATAGTTTCATAGTGTTATAGGAGCTTGAGTAAGTTATTACACCCTCATTACTTTAGTTGTTACGTTAATAGGTTTATAAAAACTAACAAATCTTTAAAACTCAAAGTAAATTGACTCATGATTAACTTTTGGGCTTAATCACGATATTCAAATTCTTGGTCACCATTTTTTCTGAGTCTGGCCCTAACTTGTCCCTCTCAATTAATCTACCATTGCAACCTAAACAGTGGTCCCCTATTTCCTATTTCTATAATGTCCTTTATGCTCAACTACTTACCTGAAGTCAGATTTACAGTCCTGCTTTATCTCCCTCTAGTCCAGTGGTTCTCAACCTTCCTAATGCCACGGCCTTTTAATACAGTTCCTGTGAGTCATGACCCACAGGTTGAGAACTGCTGCTCAACTGTTCATTAATTTCTAGAAAACTTAATAAGTAAAATACGATGTAGAGTTAACTACATGTCTGTTTTGTTAGTTAATGTTTACCTATTTTATCTGTGTCAAGGTTGTAAGCATGTACTGAGTACTATATACCGTATATACTCGAGTATAAGCCAGCACAAATTTTGTGCCGGAAAAAGCTCAGCTTATACTCGAGTATATACGGTATTAACTTAATACATTTATTTTTATTTTAGAACAGTTTTAGACTTACAGAATTATTGTCAAGATAGTGCAGAAAGTTCCCATTTATTTCACACCCACTTCATTCTATTACCAATATCTTATATTAGTATCTATTATAATATCTTATATTGTACCTTTAACACAATAAATGACCATTGATTCAATATTATTAACTAAAGCCTATGCTTTTTATTCAGAGTCCTAATGTTCTTTTTCTGTTGCAGGAATATCACATTGCAAATAGTAGTCTTTTTTCAACACTTATAAATACTCATTTCTTTAAATGTTCCTTGAATAAGCTTATCGTCTTATTGGTTCTCTCATTAATAAATAGAAAAAAAAAAAAAACTTTTTCTTTCCTTTTTTTAAAGTTTTAGGTTAATATGAGGGTATATACAATAAGGTTACATAAATTTTTTGTAAGGTTAAAGTCCTCATTATAGTTGAGTCCTTCATCCAGGCAGTGTGCCATATGCATCTACAATGCACCTGTTGAGTGGGAATTTATCCAACCTCTTCCCCCTACCCTGTATTTGAATTTAAGTTAGTTTTTCTCTCATGTGAGTATGTAATTATTAATCCACTCATTTGAAATTGGTACTGAGTGCATGTGACACTTATTTTTCCTAACCCCTGTGAGAATGGCCCATACTACAAACTCCCACAGAAGCAGATGCTGGTGTGGGTATGGAGAGAAGGAACACTCTTCCACTGTTGGTGTGACTGTGATATAGTTCAGCCTCTATAGAAAGCAGTATAGAGATTCCTTAAAGAACTGAAAGGAGACCTACCATTTGATCCTGCAATCCCCATACTAGGTATCTAACCAAAAGAAAAAAGACATTTTACCATAAGGACATTTGCACTCAAATGTTTATAGCAACACAATTCATAATCGCAAAGATGTGGAATCAACCTAAGTGTCCTGTATGTTAATTTTTAAAAAGATAATTAAGTAGTTCACTTCCTGGTATGAGCTCTATATGTAATTGATGCTGAATAATTTCTTCTGGAAAATAAAACAATAAATAATTGCACATGTTTTAATAACTGCCATAAAGGAAATTTAAGACTATGCATGAGATTAAAATTTATAATCCAAGAGGTTGCTAGTTATTCTTATTGATTATATGTTCATCATATAATATTTTAAGTTTACCTCAATAACAATACAGGTAACAATTAGAATAATAATAATAATATGAAGAAGAGCTAACATTTAATGAACACTTAGTATGTTCTAAACCCTCTCACAACCCTTTTATGGATTAATGTAATTCTCACAAAACCTCATAAGATAGACATAATCGATATCTTGATTTTATAGATGAGAAAGCTTAAGAGAAGCTAAATCATTTGCTCCAGAAACCAGAGATCAGCAACACAACTTGCACTTATGAACGGAGACCTATTAGAAGTTATAGGTTAATGTACCTGTTCCAACTTACATACAAATTTAACATAAGAACAAACTTACAGAACCTATCTTGTTCATAACATAGGCACTGCCTTTGTGTGGTTTGTTTGTTAATCAAGTCATTTTGTGATTATTGGTTTATCTGTATAAAATGATTTGAAAAGAAAATCTTCTAAGAGCAGCAGGGTAGGTTAATCCAGGAGACAAAGTTAGCATATGCTTAGGACCACCAGGAAAACAAGAGCTTTTAATAGTATTTTTATGTTTGTTATTTCAAAGACAAAATATGGTGCGAGTATAGTGGGAAGTGATTACAGGACATTCGTTCTTACTGCTATGTCTGCTCTAGTGTCTGTACACCTGCATCAGCTGCCTTGTTCTTCGCTTTCATGACTCTTGGTTTTGGGCTTTTCAGATTCTCCCACTGAAGGGGTGGAGTATGGTTTCCCACTTCTTGGCTTCAGGTTTGGCCAGCAGACTTGCTCTGGTCAATAGAATCAGGCAGAACTGATGGTGGGCCAACTCTCAGCCAGGCCTTGAGAGCCTTTGCTTGTTTCCTGGCTCCTGCTTAAGGCCCCTGACATCAACTTAAAAAGAATAGGCCTGGAGTAGCCAGCTGGTCCCAGGAGTAGCATGAGAAACATGTGGCGTCCAGCCAAACTGTCCACAGGGAGCCAGCCTAGATCATCTGAGCACTTGAGCAATACCAGCTGAAATTAGTGCAGCCTTGCAGCTGCACCAGGCTTAGATCAGACGACACCCAGCTGTCAGGATCACCACCTAAGTAAATATTGAATGTTGCATGTTGATGAGATGTTTTGTCATAGTTTGCTGCACAGCATCCTCATGGTCAATAGTATTGCTTTTATTGGAAATTACATAATGGGACATGGATATAGTATCATGACCTTTTCACTCGCTAGAGCTACAAGGGATCTTAGTCTGACACTTTCAGGTGGGAAATCAGATTAGACTACATTGTAAAACTGGAAAATTTTTGATTATGTTTATTTCTGTGTGTGTTTTGTTGATTTTGTTTCATGAAGGGGATATTTTTCTGATACTTCATTGAAAAATTAGACATCAGGGACAGTGTACTGAGGTGAGGATAAAAATATATAAAAGTGTCATTTTGGGTATCATCTGTCTTTCTACAATGATCAGCGTAAAAGCCCATTCCTGTGAAGGGTTCCTGCCTTTTCAAATATGGATTGATCATCCTCCTAAGCATTTTCAGAGCATGGAACTCTTTTTTCCCTAACGTGTCCTTTTTATACTTCTTTTACTTGTCTGTACACTCTTCTAGGCTTCAATGCCTTGGAGGGAAAGACACCTTTTTCTTGTTCACTGCTTTATGTTGAACACTAAATAAACTTCCACATAAGTGTGATCTCCAAATCTGGGCTCCAGGTCAGTACTGGTCAGCCATGGCCTGTTAGAAACCAAGTGCCCAGCAGGAGGTGAGCCGTGGATGGGTGAGGAAAGCTTCCTATATATTTACAGCTGCTCCTCATCACTTGTGTCACCACCTGAGCTCTGCCTCTGTCAGATTGGTGGTGGCATAGATCTTATGGGAGCGCAAACCCTACTGTAAACTGCACATACAAGAATCGAATGCCCGATGACCTGAGGTAGAGCTGAGGCAGTGATGCTAGCACTAGGGAGCGGCTGCAAACACAGATGATCATTAGCAGAGAGGGTTGATTGTACAGAGACCATAATAAATCAATTGCTTGTAGACCCATATAAAAACCCTCCCAACACCCCTCCCCAGTCTGTAGGAAGAAAAAAATGGTTGGGGACTACCGACATAGCCCTCAATAAACAATATTCTTTTCTGTGAAATGATCTAGACTTTCATTTTTTAAATGTTTATTCTTTAACTTTATGTTCACTAAGAAATATAACTAATTTTAGATATTTTGTTTCATGGTATAATAAAGATTACTTTCTCCTTTTCCAAAGGGGTTATCTTTTATGACTTTTATTACTATTATGGATGTAGAGATTACAACAGTGTTCCAAAAAATAAATATTTCTCTTTCATATACTCAGTCTTTTCCCTAGAAAAAAACATATGTCTAACTATTGTTAGGGCTTTTTAGTTGTTATTGAAATAATCCAAAATAGTGTGCTTATATTTTCATTTAAGTATATCAATTTAGATATTATCTATAGTTTCACTTGTGTTAAAAAAAAAAAAAGATGAATTTTACTACTTTACACTACCACATTTTCATCCAAAAAAAAAAAAAAGCAGATACTTTTTCACATTTTGGATTTTTATTTTAATATTTATAACCTTAAGGGATGTGTGGTGGTAGAGGGCACAGGTGGTAAGTAGTGTTGACCAAAGTCAAAGCAGACTCCACACTGTTGTTTCAAGCAAAATCAAGATAATCAATTAGTAAAGATAAATTAGTCAAATATTAGAGCTATGTAATCTGAGAAGGCTGATAGAGTGATGGAGGTTCAGTAATAACTGTCAAATCTCTATTTATTGAAAGATTTGGGCTAAAGGGAAAGATTCTGTCTCTGATAGCTTGTATATGATACAGTACTTAATTATGGAGGCCACCTCAGCTGGGTCAGAATGCCAGGTCATAAAATCACTATCATCCTAAAGTGTAGACAAAATTTATTCTAAAGGGGAAGCCAGAGCCCAGCTTGCATTTGGGGCACAAGTAGAGCTGGTTGCCCTGACGTTCGTGGGCAACTGTGAAGCCCGTTGGAGAAAGCTTCCATCTGCAATTTTAAATGAACAAGTCTGTCTTGTTTCTGCATTCCATAGTGGATGTTTTGATGTTTGCAAAATATTTACAATGTATTCTCTACATGTTGGCCACCTCTTGGTAAAATTTTGTAATGAATATTTTGTAAATACAGGTACATTTAGCTGCAACTTCGCATTTTTCCCCACATATGGTGACTTTTAGGGGCAACTTTTGCCTGAACTCTGGTTATGTAAGTAAGTCATAGTCTTCTAATGCATTGCTCTTTGTGAAGGTAATGAGAATTGGACAGTTTTGAACCAATATAACTAATTCATGTGTAATCTTAACAAAAAAGGTCTGTTCATAACGATCGTTGGCATTGTATACATTAAAGTGTGTATGGCTAGACAATATCACTAAGTTCACTAAAGGCATTTTCTAATTTTGCATTCAAGGAAAGTAGCAAACATTGACTTTACCCATCAGTTATTCTTGGACAGTAATTTTTCTCTATGGTGTAAGTGTCTTTCTGTCTGTGTCCCTAGTGCTTATAAATGTACTTGACACATAGGCTCTGATAAATGTTTTTGAATTAGTGTGCTTCTTCACCCTTATTATTGAAGGAATACTTCACCCTTCCATGGAATCCAGTCATGAGTTGTGTTTCTTAGAATTTAAGAAATTCTAGGGCTTTTTGTCACCCATCCACTAAACAGTTAAGCATATATTCTCAAAGCAAGAGGTCAACCATATTGAAAAAGTGAAATTACATGTGAAGTGCTGAAAATAATCTAAAAATTGATTATCAGAACGATTAGACTTCCGATGAGAAATTTTGACAGCAAATTTCATTTATAGGTGCATATAGTTGTGTGTGCTTGTTCACTGAAAAGTGATAGGAAGTGCCAACACTGTGGGTCCTGCGCGGTCAGGGGTGCGCCTGTTGTCCACACACTCTCCCGCCTCCAGTACCTCAGTTTAAGAACAGGGAAGTGAGAGTGGCTGCACTCTGGCTGCTATTAATTGCTATGCCCAGGGAAAGAGGCAATTTGTCAGATAACCGAGCCCCAAGCCATACAGGGCTTAGAGATTAAAATGATCACCTTGAATTGCACTCAGAAGCTAAAAGGCAATCAGCGCAGACGGCAGAGCACAGGTGCGCCACGCTCCCTGCAGCCAATCTAGTACAGCAAGCCGAGGGCGGCGCGTTCAGGGGCTGAAGCTTCCGAGTGCTTTCTAAAGTGGTGTTCCGCACAAAGCTCGGAGCTTGAATCGAATACAAATTTTTCATGTGTTTGAGGATTTCTTCTGGAAGAAATAATTTTTAAAGAGAAAACAAATGAACAGTTTTATGAAACAGACGCCAGAGAATTTGTTTAAATCAAAGGATGCCAGTGAAATAAAATGTACTATTGGAATGATGAGCAAGAAGGTTTTAAAACCTTATGCCCAACACATCTGTAAGTTCTTACAGTATTCACACATCCTTCTCCAGCAAGAAAATCACTGGAGAAATTAGTGGGCTGACTATTCCCACCCAGAGTTCATCCTCACTTTTTAACGTGGGAAATACTATTTACTATCACAATTGAAGTCAGAGCTAAACAAACTCATTTAATAATGAAAGCTTGTGGAAAGGCTTCCACAAGGGCAGAGGGTCCTTCTAATATCCAGGGGTCAGTGTAAGAATCACATTGGATAAACACAAGAGAATGGCTCATGGTTTAAGTATCAGGTTCGACATTTTGAGACTCCTTTGGACATTTGGTTTAAATCCCCTTGTGGTTGGTTCGGTCTTTCTGTGGTAGATAAACTCAATTTGTGCAATGAACTGTATTTTTCCCCTCATGATCTGCTGTTGTCTGCCTCTCTGTTGTACTTTTGTGGTACAAGAAAGTCCCATATGTGCCTGTATCTTTCAAGGAACAGCAGTAGAAGAAAATGACAAAGTCCTTACTGGTCTTACTTTCAGTTTGAAACCCATAGACAAAAGTGTGCAACAGAAAAATAGAGAAAGCTTTATTTTAAATATCTAAAACCATCATCATAAATGAACTTAGTAAAATTGGATTATATTTTTCTATTAGAACTTAATATAAAAGACATTGATATCAAAATAAAGTTCCTAATCATTTGTAAAAAATTCAAACTGCAATTTAATATACAATTAATGAAGGTAAAAACAAGCAGTAATATACTGCCTACTATCAGAAGGATTTCTTTCATGTATCCTTAAATGATGCAAAGGGTCATCAAAAGTTTCAAAATGAAAAAGGAAGATATAAATCGAGCTGGCTAACATAGAAAGTGCTGGTGGCATGAACATGTAAATCTTTGCCAAGAAAAATGCATAAAGTGGTTATTAACACTTCTGAAAGAATCTGTCATTATGAAACATTTAGAGCCACAGATGTTTGCCAAATGATCATCACATGTCATAATTTCCAAGTTACTCAGAGATGGCTAACGATTCATTTATTGAATCATCATTCTCAACACATGTTTACATTTTTCTTCATTGTATTCAAATTTTCCAACTTGATTAATTTAACCTAGCAATAAGAATTCCTCAAGTACAATTTAAATTAAAACAAAGTAGTCTAATACATGTTCACTTTCTTTCATTGCTCAGTTATTGGTCTTGGATTTCTTGCCAGCTTTTAAGCCAAGTGTACTTTATCCTTAACTTATATTTATCTAGGAGATTTATCTATTTGTCTAGAAGACTTGAACTGTTTTATAATGCTTTCCTGACAAATGCTTGAACTTAGAACAAAGAAACAATTTCATGTAGGTCTTATCTCATTGACTAATAAGGGTGAGCCGAAAGAAAAAAAAATATTAAGAACTGTGATTTCTTCAATAATCTTCAGTAAGGAAAAAAATATGTACAATGAGCAATAGTATTTTAAATGGGATCCATAGTTGTGTATTATTTGTAACTACTTAGTCATTTGATGTCAACTCTAAGCCATTATGTATAGTTTAATACAATGAAGTGAGAAAGGATTATATTCTAACAGATTGATTTTCATTATGAAATATGTGTGGTTATCTGATGTGAAAAAATGTTGAAAATGTTCAACACTGCTAATCATCAGATAAATGCAAATCAAAACTACAATGAGGTCTCAACTCACCCCAGTTGGAATGACTATTTTCAAAAGAGACCAAAAAAATAGTAAATGCTGGTGAGGCTGTGGAGAAAAAGGAACTCTTATACACTGATGGTGGGAGTGTAAGTTAGTAGAACCATCGTGGAAAACAGCATGGAGGTTCTTCCAAACGTGAAAAATAGAATTACCATATGGTCCAGCAATCTGATTACTGGATATATAACCAAAGGAAATGAAATCAATATGTTGAAAAGTTATTTGAAAACCTATGTTTATTGCAGAACTATTCACAGCAGCCAAGATATGGAATCAATCTAAATGCCCTGCTAAAAATAAATGGACAAAATGGAATACTATTCAGCCACCAAACAGAGTGAAATCCTGACATTTACTGCAACACGACATTATGTTGAGAGAAATAAACCAGGCACAGAAAGACAAACACCACACGCTCTTGCTCATGTGGTGTCTTCAGGTTTGATTTCATAGAGGTAGAGAGTAGAGTAGTGGTTACTCGATGATGGGGATTGGTTTGGGGGAGGAGGGGCAAGAAATGTTGGTCAATAGGTACAAAGTTACAATTAGACAAGAAGTGATTTACTACACAGTAGGTTGACTATAGGAATAATACTGTAGCGTACATTTCAAGATAACTAGAAGGTTTTGAATGTTGTTACCACCAAGACATGATGAATATTCAAAGTGATAGATTTGGTAATTACCCCAACTAGATCATTCTACTATGTGTACAAAGATTGCATTGAAATACCTCATTGTATCCTATAATACATGCATTTATTACATATCACTTATTAATGAAAAATTAAATGAAAAAAGGTTATGGTGAAGGTAAGTGGTCCTACTGTCCCTATGTATCTTCATAGAACTTCTTTGCCACATTTTTTGCAGTTTCTCTACAAAGATTCAGGAAGATCAAGCCTTTCCACGTCCTCCTCAGTTTTCCGTATATGGAGTAGAATAGTCAGGTGCTACAAAGAAACTTAAGAGCAGTGATGTTCCATCATGTAGGTCTTGTCTCATTGACTAATAAGGGTGAGCTGAAAGAAAAAAATATTAAGAACTGTGATTTCTTATGGATTACAGGCATGACCCACCTTGCCTTAAATCACTGGAGTGTCCCTTTCCAGTCAAATTTCAAACTCCTTGAAAGTTCCTTGCTGGCAAGATTCAATTCTACTAGGTACTTTTTAAATGTTAAATAGATCTGTTCAACTCAGTTAAGTCAGAGAGAGAAATCTGTTCAAAATTACTGTGATGATGTAAATCAGTTTTCAGTAGGCAGCTTTCCAAATCTGTTTGCACAAAAACTGGAATTCATGTGAATGAATGATAAAAGAGGCAAATGTGACATATTTCCTGAAATTGAAGTTTTAAATGACTTTCTAGAAGAGGCCTAGAGCTGTGATCTAATGTTTAGAAGTGTGTACTCTACTTCTACTATTCCACCCTACTATACTTCTTAAAATATATTTTACATGAATAACTTTATGGCACTAAGTTTGTTAGTTTAATAAATTGTATGTTAAACTAACTTGACCAAAAAATTTGGGACCTACTTCATTTTATTCCCGTCTTACTAACACGATCTCCATGCAGCATTTCAAACAATTTCCTCTTTTTAAATCTCAGTTTCTCTTCACTTTCATCACTATTTTGATATTTATTTGACTGGCTTTTCTCTATCTCATTTTAATTTTTTTCTCCCTCTTCAACTCACTTTGTGCTTATATGTCTTTTCTTCTCTCTTAATGGATTCTATAAAAAGTCACACTGTATATAAATTTTCTCAAATTCAGTTCCAATCATATTTATAATTGTTTGCAAGGCTGTGTAAGACCATTCTGAAAAACAATTGATTATCCCTCTAACAAAACACATGGACCATTATTTATAAGTAAAAATATGTATTACTACATTGAACTGAAAATAGCTGAGATTTTCACATAATATTATGAAACAGACTGTGTATTTCAAGCAGAGACAAGATTTGCTAAATTCTATCAGTCCAAGAAATGAGGAGAAAGCATTGGCTGAAAAGTATTAAAAAGAGACATTTTCTTTTTCTTTATGAGAAAATAAAGAAAACTAAAATAATTTGTATGAAAGTGAACAGATATTTCATTTAAGGAAAGCCTGGGAAAAAGGATACTGTGTATGTAAACTAACCAGATGTTTATGATTAGTTCCTAGTTAACATCACCCAGCTGGCTAAGGATGATTTTTATGGAGGGAGAGATTGTAGAATGCCACATGGTTAAATAAATCATGAGTACAGCAGTCATGATCCTGGGGCAAAAGAGCTACACATCCCACTTTAGGTAACCTCTTCAAATCACACCATATAACATTAGAACAGCCATTACTCCCCGGCACAATATCTGTTTCCAGTTTCCTCCTACATTTTGACGGGTATCATTATGTATCAGCCTGCGTTCTGTTCCAATCTGCTATAACACATTGTGTGGGGTTTGTACTAGGTGAAGTCCATTACAATATTTAATATTACTGTCACCGGATTGGGAAAACATACACAGCAATTCTTTTATGTTAAATATTTGTTTTTAAAAATAGGTTGTTCATATATTGTTGAGATATTTATATCAAGGTCTGTATTTCAATTATAATCATAATGCTATTTATAACTATATACCATTTAAATAGAGCTTTCCACTTTCATTCTAGTCAAAGAATAAATATGAATATTTGTACAACAAATGTTTGAATTCAATAAAAAAAGATAGAAAAAATTGTGTTGCTTTCTTTAATTTTGAATCACAACATTTCATTATGTTGTTATAAACTCTTTAAAATCACTTTAAAAGGCTTTATGGTATTTCATATAATAAATTAGGTAAAATCTAAGCAAATCTGAATAAAGTATAGATTTTAACTTATTGGTTCATCAGTTGTGATAAATACACCATAGCAATGTAAGACATAGAATAGTTTTCTGTTCTCAGCATTTTAAAGTATTACAATAAAGAGTTTTATCGTGTGTTATTCTAAAATCAGTTTTGAGATCACACTTTCTGGTATATACCATGTTAACAAGGGTTTGAATTGCTTAAGTGTGCAATTTAACAAGTGTTCAATGGACAGTTATTTATCATTTTATATAAGTTGTAGGAAAACAAAAACAGGACAAATGCTGTTCACCATTTGTAAAATCGTGATTATTAATTGAATAAGATAATCATTCCTTGGGTAAATATCATTGGCTATGATACTGCCACTGTAAAAGCTCAGAATGTTATTTCAGATACCTAGTTTTATACGGTTGAAACCCCTTAGCATGAAAAAAACCCCAAGGCAAAATATTTTATGAATTTTATTAAAATGAATTATGATTTCTAACAAAGGATTATATACAAGTAATACATAAACAATAGATCAAAGCAAAAAGAAATCTACAATGTTTAAAACTGACATGAAACTCTTAGCTAGAATTCACAAGTCAACAAAAATAAGATAACCATCCTGCTAGTAAGGGAAATTAAATAATCAATTTTCAGAAAAGGAAGTGAACAGTTTAAAATCTCCAAAGGAGATACAAGTAGAAACATAGTTTGGTACAGCCATTCTAAAGTGAAATTTACATGCCAGTGCCTAATGAAATCAAGAATTCATATCTACATAATTCAGATTTTGCCCCTGAATATGATAATATCCCAGAGAAATTGTCATATAGTCCTATAATTGAGACATGAAAGTGTTCTTCAGAGTAACATTGCTATAGCAGAGAGGTAGAAGAAAATTAGATGCTCATCAATGGAAGCGTGAGTAAGTAAAATTTGGTGAACCTCCGTGTTATGCAACAGGAAGATGCAACGAATGAAGTATATCTGAAGCAACATAAGTGACCTAGTGGGTGTCACTTATATGCTTTAAAGAATAAGACACAAAATAATAGCATATTGATAAAAGATACATATACTTCAGACATATTTAAAGGGTGAAGGGGAATAAAACATAAGTAAAAAGGAAAAGAGATTTTCACAAAATGATGGTAGTATGCCATGAACTATTAATAACTTGTTGCTTTTTAAAAAATTCTTTGAATTAAAAAAAAAAATGCTAGGATAATGCCTACAAATTCGCATGCAGAAATTTCCCAAGAGGAAACCAAACTCAAACTTAGTACATATGTTTGATAAATTAGCATCTGGTTGCTACATAAATTATAATCATTCAAATCTTGCTCTTTTGTGATGTTTTTATACTAACCCACTATCTGATATAATAATTGATTGCCAGAAAAGCAAAAACTATACAAAATACTTGGTGTTCCTTAAGGGGAATGAGAACTACCAAAATCACCAATAGTCAAGAAAAAAAAATTGGAATAAAAAATATTTCGTTTTATCCTTTGGAAAAAAACGTTATTCTCCAAAAGAGTCCTAATTTCTCATGGTTGCTAGAAGCTGTCAATGGTGCATGTGAGTTGATTAAAATTATGTTAGCAAATATTTTCTTCTATGTTTTTAGTCTAAAACGTGTAAACTAGCCAGGCATGGTGGCTCCCTCCTGTAACTCTGGGAGGCCAAGGCAGTTGGATGGCTTGAGCTCAGGAGTTGGTGTGAAGCTCATTTCTAATAAACACAGAAAAAAACTAGCCAGGTTTTGTGGTGGTCGCCTGTAGTCCTAGCTACTCAGGAGGCTCAGGCAGAGAGGATTGCTTGAGCCCCTGAGTTTGAGGTTGCTGTGAGCTATATGCCACAGCACTCTAGCCAAGGTGACAGAGTGAAACTCTGTCTCAAAAATAAATAAATGATAAAATATATAAACATTTTCCAGGATACAAACAAGAACAGTATTTGGCAGGAGGAATTTTCAGGGGAATTTAAAAATATACCTTTTCTTCACATCATAGATTTTCAGTATTACATGAAAAAATGTCTTTATTCTCTGCCTCATCCATCAAGGGACAGATTTAGTGATAGCAACATAGTAGATAGGAAAACTTGATAGAACACTGAATGGTTGAATTTCTCCGAGATAGGAGAATAACGTGAATTTCTGATACAAAGAAAATTCCCATTAGGGTCTAAGAAAATAGAGTTTTATACACACAGAGTCCCACAAGCAGAGCTAATGCTAATATCTGGTCAATATGCACATTCTCACAGATACTGATACTCTGTTTTGTAGAAATGGATGTGAGGGAAGAGGTCAAAAAAAATTTTTTTTTATTAATTTTAAATCATAGCTGTGTACAAGTGCATGTTATGATTTGGGGGTTTCTTTGACCAAAGAAGGGGCAAAATGCCTTTTCAAGAGTCATTTGAAAATGGAAAATATAGCTAAAGTATTCAATAAAGTACAGCATGGTGATAGAATGAAATAGGAAATAAGTAAACACCTCATTTAGTCCTTTAGCACAGAGAAGAGCTATGAAATTGGAACTAAAAAAACTAATTCCTCATTGGACTAGATTCACATCCACTGTGAGCATAGCAATAATTAAGATATACACCTATCCTCCATAAAGACCAGCATAATTTTCCACCACAAAAGTAAACCCACCCAGAAAATATTTGATCAAATCCCAACTCCCACAGTCGCAAAGGGATTAAAAATGTCCACCGGACTCTCGAAAGGCTTATCAATACTCTCAATTAATGTGAATGGTTTAAATTGTCCTCTAAAGAGGCACAGGTTGTCTGACTGGACACAAAAACTAAAGCCAGATATCTGCTGCACCCAAGAATCACATCTTACATTAAAAGACAAGTATAGACTCAAGGTGAAGTGATGGTCATCTATATTCCAGGCAAATGGAAAGCAGAAAAAAGCAGGCATTGCAATCCTGTTCGCAGACACAATAGGCTTTAAACCAACCAAAATAATTAAGGATAAGGATGGACACTTCATATTTGCTAAAGGTAATACTCAAT
>CAUYPK010091124.1:0-48761 GCA_963574355.1 Loris lydekkerianus
TTTGACACATTTTCATCACACTGGTTAACATAGCCTTCCTGGCATTTTCTTAGTTATTGTGTTAAGACAATTATATTCTACATTTACTAAGTTTCACATGTACCCTTGTAAGATGCACCACAGGTGTAATCCCACCTATCACCCTCCCTCCGCCCATCCTCCCCCCTCCCTCTCCCCATTCCCCATATTCTTAGGTTATAACTGGGTTATAGCTTTCGTATGAAAGCCAAAAATTGAAATGTCTTCTTGTTGTATTGTTCCTTTGACCAGTATAAAGTATCTATTTTTGTCTTTCTTAATTTTAGTTGCTTTAAATCCACTTGTATCTGAAAATAAGATTGTAACCCCTCCTTTCTTCTAATGTCCTTTTGCTTGAAATACTGTTTTCCATCCTTTAAGCCTGAGTCTGGATTTGTCCTACAAGGTGAAGTGTGTTTCCTGGATACAGCATATAGATGGCTTATGCTTTTTTAATTTACTAAGCCAGCCTGTGCCTCTTCAGTGGTGAATTCAATCCATTGACATTTATTGAGAGAATTGATAAGTGTGGTGGACTTCTATTAATCTTATTTTGTGAAAGTCTATTGTGTAGATTTATTCTTAGCACCATTGTGGAAGCTAAGTTTTGACCTATGGTGTTTACTTAGCTAGTGGTCCATTGTGATGGTCAGTGTTGAAAATAGTTCTAAGCTGGTCTTATGGTGGCAAATTTCCTCAGCATTTGTATATCTATAAAATATTTGATTTATCCATCAGTTTTGAAGCTTAGTTCAGCAGGATACAGAATTCTGGGCTGAAATTTGTTTTGTTTAAGAATGTTGAAGGTGGATGACCATTCTCTTCTGGCTTGGAAGGTTTCAGTTGAAAAGTCTGCTATCATCCTAATGGCTCTGCCTCTGTAGGTCAGTTGGTGCTCACTCTTGGCTGCTTGCGGAATTTTTTCTTTCATCTTAACTTTGGACAGGTTCATTACACATGTCTTGGAGAAGTTCTGTTTGAGTTGGGATGCCCTGGGTTTGATATCCATCTGACAGGAGTGTTTTGGGATATTTAGTAGAACTTGAGAAGTTTTCATTTATGATAGTCTCCAGTAGAGCTTCCATTCCTTTGGGAAAGTCTTCTTCCCCTTCAAGGATCTGGATTATTCATATGTTTGAACACTTCGTGGAGTCTCATAGTTCTCTAAGTAACTATTCTACTTTCTCTGTCTTCTTTTCTGCCTGTTTGACTACCTTGGTTAACTTGAAAACTTTTATCCTCTAGCTCTGAGGTTATTTCTTCTCCATGGTCTACCCTATTTTTGATACTTTGTACTGCATCTTTATATTCCCTAATTGTCTCCTTCATTTCCTTAAGCTCTGCCATATCCTTTCTATATTGTACATATCTCTTGTCCAACTTTTGTTTCTGTCTTTCCATTTTCTCATCCATTCCTTTTATTGTCTTTATCATCCATATTTTAACTTACCTTTCTGTCAAATTCATTGCTTCTTTATTGGTGAAGTCTTCTGCAGTAGCTGCCTCATGGCCCTTTGGGAGAGTTCCTCTGTTTTGGTTTTTCATATTGCCCAGATTTTTCTTTTGGTTCTTCCCCCTGTGTTCTTTCTTCTTGTTCACTTTTTTGTCCTTCTCTTTCCTTCTCACTTCTTCCTTTGCTTCAAATTACTTTGCCTCAGAGCATGACCAAAAATATAGAGTCCTTTCTTTCAATAGGAATATATATGTTGCAGTATGTCACCAGAACACTAGGTGGCACTGTGCTATTTTTTTAGGAAATGGAGATCACAGCTGGCAACCTCTGTGGTTCTTATTCCTAACCGAGTTGTCCTTGGTGATCACCTGATTGTTTCCTCAGCATTCAAACTGTGGCAGGTTGGGATGTTAAAGCTCTCCAGAATCCTTCAGAGTCAGATCTCACTGTGCCCCCTGATTGCAGTTCCCATGGGGTGCCGGAGTCCCTCAGCCTCTTGTTCCAAGAGTGGAGTTCTGATTCTGGCAGGTGTAATTGAGACAGCCATGCTTTAGGCCCAGGCTAAGACCTTCTCACGGCCTTCCCACATTGGCAGCCCCCTAGCTGCCTAGACATTACCAATATGGCTGTCTTGCCAGCCACCAAAGTCATGGCAAATCCACTCCAACCTGCATTCAAATCTGGTTGCTATATGGTCTGGTTAGACCACACAACTTCCCCCAACTGAAAACTCTGGAAAGGCTTCCTCCTGTCTCAGACCTCTGTGGGGGGTGCTGGCCAATCCCAACAAGTCACAATTACTTGCCTAATGAGTCAGATTTCCACTGCTCTGGGTCACATGGCTGTGTCCAGCTCAATACTTCCTCACTGTGCTCCCTGAGCTATGACTCTGGGTAAGGTCCCCATGCTAGGTATGGCTGGGTCCTCTCTTTTCCCCAGTCCTTCTGGTCCACCATCTTGCTCCACCCCCCTGTATTTATCAGTGCTATTGTTTAGATGCCTGAGTGGTGTGGGGCTTTGTCAGCACTGGCACCTCTTTGCAGTTGATAGAGCCTTCCATGTGGTATGTTTCCAAGGTGAAAGTGAATTGTCTTTCTTTGACTTCAGAAATTTAATAGCAGTTTTAAAAAGTGAAACAGGGATAATTTGATTATTTTCATAGATTCCTTTTTTTTTTTTTAAATGTGGTTTTGTTCCAGGGACAAGGATGCTCTCTGGCAGAAGTCAGATGCCCTGGAATTCCAACAGAAGCTCAGTGCTGAGGAGCGGTGGCTTGGAGACACTGAGGCGAACCACTGTCTAGACTGCAAACGGGAGTTCAGCTGGATGGTGCGGCGGCACCACTGCAGGTCAGCACACAACTCGCAGGCCAACACTGAAACCCTGGCAGGACCTGAGACCAGAGCAAATGGCTCTGAACAAGGACTCAGTGATAGGTGTTGGTACCAGGATTGGCTATCTAGGAAGAGCATATTGCTTTTGGCTTTAAGGGAACCATATGAGGACAGTGTATCAGTTAGGGTCCTAGCAAGATACTCATAACTCACTGAAAGGAAAAAGAATTAAATACAGAGATGTAGGGAGAGTTAAAGGACCCACTGGGATGTGATGTTCCCAAAGATCATCAATCTTCCAGCCTATGGATACTGGAGGAAATGGGGCGACTGGAACCCAATAGCAGCTGGACCTGAGGCTTCTCTAAAGGAATATAGGCAGTACCAGGGATGGCAGAGACCCTTGGAGGGCCCAGAGAAGGGTGGGTAAATATGGATCTCCAGCTGGGTAGGGATAGGTGGGAATGATTGGCATAGGCATGTGAGGGTCTGTGTGTCTTAGAGCCATAGCCCCTGAGGTGAGGGCTGCTCATCTGCAGTGTGGTGTTAGGAAAGGTAGGCTCAGCCATGTACCTTCTGTCCCTGCCTCCCAGGACCCTAGAAAATAAAACCCTCCCACTGGGCTTACCAAGGCCACTCTCTAAAGTAGAGACAACCAGGTCTCCTGAGACCCACGTGGCTTCCACAGCCCAACACAGCCCAGTTCTGATGCTGAGCAGATCATAGGAGATCCACAGTACATCATCCTCACAACCTGGCTTGTTTTGTTCCCAGGATATGTGGCCGCATCTTCTGCTACTACTGCTGCAACAACTATGTCCTCATCAAGCACAGTGGCAAGAAGGAGCGCTGCTGCCGAGCCTGTTTCCAGAAGCTCAATGAAGCTGAGTGCTCTCCTGATAGCACTGGCTCAGGCACTAGCCAGGGAGAGCTCAGCCCCACACTGTCACCAGCCCACACTGGACCCCAAGCCACAGGAAGCCAAGGTCAGGCTTCTGCTACTTCCCTCTGTGTTCTCTAGGTGCCACCCCACCCTGTTGTGGCTAGTCAGTTCTAACAAGCTTAATTCAACGTTTTCTAAGATTAGATATTAAGGAGGTGCTAAAAATATATTACCACAAATCAAGGCTTTTTTTGATGTAATTAGGATTGAAAGAGAATTGAAAAGGAAATAACTTTCTTCTACTGTGATTT
Organism: Loris lydekkerianus; assembly: GCA_963574355.1. Classification (NCBI taxonomy): domain Eukaryota; kingdom Metazoa; phylum Chordata; class Mammalia; order Primates; family Lorisidae; genus Loris; species Loris lydekkerianus. Next base: position 4,000 of record CAUYPK010091124.1, read on the forward strand.
AACATGAGGTCTCTGTACCTCTTAACCCACATACCACCAGTGAAATGCACCCCATGCTTTGGAAAATGCTGTCTAGCAGAGCCTCAGCTGGTATTCACCCTCTCTCCCAGAGTAATCCAAGTTCAGAAGTTGTATCTGGACTTGTACAGATTCTTCACTTTCTCCCTGAAGCTCATGCTCTCTTCTCTTTTACTGGGCTGAGTGGGAGGACACAGAGGACAATATATCCTCTTTGTCCTCTGTGTCCTCCCACTCAGCCCAGTATAAGAAAGCAGAGTTTGGGTACGACTGCTTCTGCTCGGAACAGACCAACCCGGGCCGCCCTCTGGGGTATTAGACTTCAGATGTAGAGCACAGGGAGGCAGAGCTGAGATGGCATGGACAGAAGGGGTCTCATTTCTGCCATCTGCTCTTGGAGCCTGTGAACTCCTCTTTGGCCTCTGCCTACACACAGGCCAGCCATCCTTTAGAAATACTATTGTTAGTTCCTCATTTGTTTAAGTGGATCACCAAGGAGGTTGGCAAGCCCCAGTATTTTATTGGGTACAAGGAACTGCTTAGGATGGGGGGGGTGTGCATTAGTAAATCATCTTCAGATCTTTTGTCCATTTTTCAACTGTATTTTTAATTACTGAATGTTGTGAGTCCTCTATTCTGGATGCAAGTTCTTTATCAGTTATGTGTTCGTAAGTTCCCCTATCTATAGCTTATCTTTTATTTTTTTATGTACAAAAGTGTCTTTAAAGAGCAAAAGTTTATAATTTTGATGAAGTCCAATTTATTAATTTTTTTCTTTTATGACTGATTTTCTTTTTCTTTCTTTCTTTCTTTTCTATGTGTGTGTGTCATATTTTACCAAGGACTCAAAGATTTTTCTCCTGTTTTCTCCTAGAAGTTTCATAGCTTCTGGTTATACATTTAGGTCTATGATCTGTTTTGAATTAATCTTTGTGTATGGTGCAAAGGATGAGGAGACATTCATTCATTTTATTTCATTTTATTTTATTTCATTTTTATTTTTTTAATTTTTTTTTTTTTTTTTTTTTTTTGAGAGAGCCTCAAATTATCATCCTGGGTAGAGTGCCATAGTGTCACAGCTCACAACAACCTCAAAGTCCTGGGCTTAAGCTATTCTCTTGCTTCAGCCTCCTGAGTACCTGGGAATACAGACACCCGCCACAATGTGCGGCTATTTTTTGGTTGTAGTTGTCATTGTTTGGCAGGCCCAGGCCGGATTTGAACCCGCCAGCTCTGGTGTATGTGGCTGGCACCTTAGCCACTTGAACTACAGGTGCCACCCAACATTCATTTTTTTGGTTGTCTAGTCATTTTAACACCATTGATTGAAAGTCTGTTTTTTCCATAGACTTGTTTTTGCACCTTTGTCAAAAATCAATTGATCTTATATGTGTGAGTCTATCTGGAGTTTCTATTCTTTTCCTTTAATCTATGCATCTATTCTTTTACCAATACTGCATTGTTATGGTTACCATAGTTTTATAAAGCTTCTTAAAATCAGAGTGAGTCCTCCAATTTTGTCCTTTATCAAAAAATTGGCTATTTTAGGTTCTTTGCTTTTCCATATAAATTTTAGAATCAGTTTAACAATTTCTACAAAAATCCTGGTGGTATTTTAATTGGGATTGCATTGAATCTGTAGGTCAGTTTGAGGAGAACTGCCCTCTTAGTAAAATTGACTCTTTCTATCCATGAACATGGTACAACTTCCCATTTGTTTAGGTCTTGGATCTCTCTCAGTGGACATCATTTTGGATCCCCGGTGCCTGCTTTTCCCTTCCCTCTGCCAGCCTCAGAAGGCAGGTTCAGGAGTGTGGCTGGGCTGGGTCTATTAGAAGAAAACAGTTCTCATAACATTTTTTCAGTCTATGACTCAAGCTCTTCATTTTGTAGATTTGAGACAAGAGGAAGACTATTCCTCATAAGGCAGAGTCTGTCCTAGTAGTCATGTAGCAGAACTAGCTGGTAACTTATAGCTCACGTGAACTGTTCTGGCTAACCAGCCCAGGAGCTTTCGTGCCCTGACTCACTGGTAGGTGTCCTAGGAATAACAGGGAATGGTACTGGGTCAGAGTGCTGAGGTCACTTGTTTTGATTTTTGACATTTCCTATCTGCTCGGTTTTTTCTTCTTCTTTTTTTTTTTTTTTTTTCTCAGTCTTGCTTTTACATTTTTCATGGCATATGCTACAGAATGCTTATAGGTGGGTAGGCAACCCTGGGTGGGTGGGCAACCCTACAAGGACCTTCTTACTAAGTTAATAGCCCAGAAAGTCAGACATGAGGCCTCTAGTGCAACTCCTTGAGTAGAGGGAAGTTCTTTCCCATCAAGTGGATGGAGGGAAATGCAGGTCAGACAGACTACTATTTTCAAAGAGTAATAAATAATTACTATCTTATATCTGGACAGAATAGCTATCAGTGAATTTAAAATGTGTCCCAGAGGCTTGTTCCGCATAGCTGTACTCCCTACTCCCTTCCTTTTCTAAAGGCCCTTCCCCATCCTGCACATAACAGTGTGTGTGTCTTTTCTCTCCTGATCTCCCTCTGCATCCAGGAGCAAACAGAGACTACAGGCCACCAGATGATGCTGTGTTTGATATCATCACAGATGAGGAATTATGCCAGATACAGGAGTCCGGCTCCTCCTTGCCTGAAACCCCCACAGAAACTGATTCTCTTGACCCTAATGTGGCCGAACAGTGAGTAGATGTCCCCTCTATTTCCTGTTAGTGTTCATTACATGCCTGGCCCTGGTGCTTTTTTATAAAGGACCAGTACAGTTAGATGTTGGAAGCAGGATAGGCTGTCTTTGCCTAAAGGATGGTGCCTTAGAGTAGTGTTCGAGATGGAGTGGCCCTTAAAAAGCATCAGCAACTCGGGACGTGGTCAGTGCTGAGCCTTGTCAGAGAGTTCTTAGGAAATGCCAGTCTTCCCTGATTTCAGCATCTCCATTAAGGCCTATTTTTCTTGGCTCTCACAAGTATATTAGTTTGCTTAGTTGCTATAAGAAGATGCCGCAGACTGAGTGGCTTAATAACAAGATAACAGAAATGTATGTCTTCATCATTCTAGAGGCTGGAAGTCCAAGATCAAAGTGGCAGCAGGGTTGGTTTCCTCAGAGTCCTCTCTTCTTACCTTGCAGATGTCCTCCCTCTTTGCTGCCTCTTCACATGGTCACCCTCTGTGTGCATGCCCTGGTGTCTCTGAGCCTCATAATCTCTTCTTACAAAGACATCTGTCAGGTCGGATGAGGCCCACCCTCACAGCCTCATTCTAACTTCATCTGTAAAGGCTCTCTCTCCAAATACAGTCACAGTCTGAGGTGCTGGGGGTTAGGGCTTGGACGTGGGAATTTGGGGGCTGGAGGGACAATTCAATAGCCTTTGCTATGCTCCGCTTGGCTATTGCTCAGACCAAAATGCTGCTTTTTGAAGACCTTGCTCACAGGCCCCCAGGCTCTGGGTCCTGCCTACCTTACTACCAATCCACTGGCTTGCCAGGTGATGAAGGCAGTTTGGCTTAGTGCCAGTAGAACCAAACATGCCCTGCATGCTGGAGCTATAGGGTTTGGGGAAAACCCTGCAGGCTTACACAGTCAGGGAAGCCTGCTGAGGGGGGTCTTCCAAGAATAAAAGAAAGGAAAGGAGCCAAAGTCCCAGAACCAGCAGTGAGTAGGGGCTGTCTTGGGCTCGATAATTGGGTTGACTTTATCCATGAGACTACAACATGGCAAGTTTAATTTGTCTTTTGGAAATAGTTAATGATACTGTCAGAAAGAAAGCTTGAATTCAATTGCAGCTATCTCAGGTAGATGAGTTCTCAGAAGTCCCTTTACCTACAGATAAACCCACCCAAAGTTTCCTTCACCCTGTGGCACCCCAGGGACTTTCCACTCACCTCACCTTCCACTCAGGGCATCTTGCCCTGTCACAGTATCTTACCCTGCTCCTAATCAGTGACCTGGGTCCCCTGAGCTTTCTGACTACTGTGAGAATGCTGCAGCTCACATGGTCAGGGCAGGCTTCAGAGGGACAGAAATATCAGCCACATAGCTGTCCTTTAGTGCCTGTTCTCCCTTGCCCTCTCACTTGTCTAGTATAGCTATTTTCCAACAAAGTTTGCAACAAGTATTTTATAAGGACTACTTTTTTTAAGATATAAAATCAATTGCATAGAGTGGCATCATATTAAAATGTCAGGAGTTTATGCCATGAGACCCATGGGAAGAGGTCCTAGCTTTGTGGTTTCTGAGCCCCTGGCATCTGTCTTTAATGTAGTTTCTACAGCATGAACACTCACTGTTTAGGTGCTTGAGAAAGAATTTATGAGGCTCCCAGATCCCAGATGTTTTTTAACCCTCTTTCCCGCCAATCAAGGACTTTTTATGATGTTCTTGCTAGCTCACACTGAGATCTCTAGTGGTCTCTTCCTGCCTAGAATTCAGGGGTAGGCTGGAATTGGTCTGTTGGATTGATCATTCAGAATTTCTACAGCATTGGGAGTGGAGGGAGTGTATTTAATCTTCATAAGGCTGTAAGTGCAAGAGGTTTTAGGCTTAATTGTATCCTACAACCCTCTACTGCTTGACTAGAGAGCGAGTGAACTCACCGTGCTGTAGTTTCATGGATAAAGCCAACCCGATCACTGGATCCAACAGCCCCTGCTCAGTGCTGCATCTGAGACTTTGTTTCTTTCCTTTCCTTCCTTTGTGGAAGGCCCCCCTCTGAAGGCTTCCCTGAATGTGTAATCTGCAGGGTTCTCCCCAACTCCCATGGCCCAGTGGTCCCCAGGGCACATTTGGTTCCATTAGCACTGAGCCACACTCCGCCTTCATCACCTGGCAAGCCAGTGGGTGTATGGCAAGGTGAGCAGGACCCAGAGCCTGGGGGCCTGAGGGGACACCTTTGGTTTGAATGTCTCACCACTTCCTGCAGCCTGCAGGAGAAAGTGACCGTCCTACAGCTCCCTCTCTCCTCATCCCTCACCTTTGTTTTCCCAGTAGGAACAAACAAGGTGTCCTGACTGCCAACAAGTATGTGCGGTTTGGGTCTTGGGAAATCAGGAACTGTCCCAGGAAAAGGAAACTGCCAGAGTGGTGGCCTTGAGGCCTCTGAGGCAGATCTGGGACTGGTTGATGGGAACCGATAGTCCCTCAGCTGTTTGGGTGAAGAGCCATCTTTCCAAGTTAGTTGCGGGCTGCAGCATTAGATGCTTTTTTGTGTCAGCTAGAGATAACCAACCTTAAGCATGCCTGGTAGCTCTTCTTGTATTCTTTGTTTCCCATAAGTTTAAGATCAATCACAAGTGCCAGGAGCCTGAGAAAGTGTGGGAGATCTAGAGCCCTGGATTTGTACAAGCATCCTTGGCAAGGAACTTAGAGAAAAAAATAAACAAATCAACAGTAAGAAGTGATCCAGGAGGAACTAAACATTATTTAAGTCCAAATCCATGGGGAAAATAAAGCAGCTTGGTATTGTGGAAAGTGACTCTGTTAAACACCTTTCCTGTACCAGCTGCTCATACACACGCTCTCACTTGGTCCCTGCACAGCCCTGCAAGGAGAAGGAGTTATTACCCATTTTCCAGATAAAGAATTTGAGCCTTAGAAGGCCAGATTAAGTGTCAGTTTAAATCCTGCCTCCTTTCTGCTGGCTTGAGACTCACTTGGAAGAGTCCAGCTCTCTTCTCCAGGTCCCCTGTTTGCCCATGAAAATCCTGCCTCTCCCCTGTTGCCACGTTCACTCTTCTGCACACATACACATTCCTAGGGCCTAAGGAGATTGTTTCCTTTGTCTTCTAGGCAGAGATGGAACAGGAAAAGGTCCCAAAGTCCAGCCTAGCAGGGAGACCTGGCAGGATGCTACATCCCCTCTCAGTGACCTCCCAGTGGTCCCCTGTGCATGGCTGAAGCTGGAATAGTGGCATGAAGCAGGAGCACAGCCCCTCCCCTCTGGTGAAAGGGTGGTATTTTTCAGAGCCCTCCAGATATCCCCCTGCACCTCTTCCCTTAGTCAGGCAGGCCCGCCCTCAGCCTTCTCCACTGACCTGGGCATCCAGCTATTCCCAGGACTGGTGAACCAGGCTGGGAGGTTGGCAGGGCGCTGGGCTTTGGCTGCCTTGGACTCTGCACAGCCTCCAGCCAGTCATGGCTTCCCCAAGGCCTGGCCTCCCCCTCTGGCTGCTAGACGAACAGACTGGCAGTGAAGAGCTTGAGCTCCAGAATCAGGCATAGCTGGTCAGACATGTGATCTGCCACCTCCTAGCTCCAAGGCCCTGGACAGGGCGTGCGCTGAGCTCAGCTCTCCACCCGCTAGGGTTGTTGGGAAGCTTTGGTGAGAGCCGTGTATGTGAAGCACTAAGCCCAGGGCCTGGCTCCTGGGAAGCCTTTCGTGAAGGTGTGTTATTTTCATGCTGTTCAACCCTGAATTTCGACGTCAGAGCTGAGCCTTGCTTGCCCCCTGCTATGTGCCTCTACCTTACACTGAGCATTCCAGAACTCTTCTCCAAGGAAATTTGCTTCAGACACCTTCAGATGATGCTAAGTGACCTTAAAAATTTGCTTCAGACACCTTCAGATGATGCTAAGTGACCTTAAACTTGCCCACAGAGACCATCCCTGAACCCACAGAACGTCTGTGCTTCAGATCTGGTGCTTCAGGGCCACAGTGCTTTGGGGAGCTGTGGTGGGCTGTCACTAAGCAGGAGGTTTGATGCCTGGTATCTCAGAAACAAAGTGAGAACAGGATATGGTGATAATGGTTACAGTTAGAAAGCCACCTTGTGCTTGGGTTAGCCCAGTTTCTGCCTTCAGATGAGTAGAGTCAGCAAGTACCCCTGCGGCTAGCCAGCAGCATGAACCCTCTCTAGCCAGCTCTGGGGGTTGCTTACTGGGGTTGTATCCCTGCTCTCCTGTGTGAGCTTGGCAGGTATTATCTCTACAAATTAGTTTTTTCACATGAAAAATGGGGATGACAGTGCCAGGCCTCCTATAAAACAGTGTTGGTTACCATGGACCAAGAAGGACTGGGCAGCTGGAAGGGGTGCTGCCTTGAGTGCCACTGGGAGGAGAAGGCCATAGTGACCCCCCACCACTCCTAGGCCCCAGGCTCCTTTCTACTCCAGCCTGCCTCTAGAGGTAGCTCCAAGCTTTCCTCTCCTGTGGCACCATCTCCTCAGTCCAGAGCACTCACTGCAAACACCTGGGCTTCTGGATCTCATGTAGTCACTGTGTCTCAGATGATGTGACCATCTGTGGTGTCTGCCATGCTTCTAAATGGGGCTGGAGCCTGTAAGCATACCATGGCCACCCTCAGTGTTAGGAACTTGGGGGATGGGGAGAACATTATTTACCCTCTGACCTTGAGGCCACACCAAGGTGTGGCAAACTAGACTCAAACAGAGTCCACTCCCAGCCTGGTCTCCCTTCCTCCATCTTTCGTGTGCCCTAGCCTTTGACGCCATGTGCTGGGTGTGTAAGTGGAGGGGAGAACTGAGCAGGGGGGAGAAGAGTGGTTCTGAGGTCAGGAGCTGGCTCTGCCCCACGCCTGTGCCCAGTCTTCTCCTCTGTGGAGCAAAGCCCATGCCAAGAGTACCTTCTGCTTCCTGTGCTGGCGGTGGAATGAGGGGAAGATGTGCAGGCCTCTGACTGGAACCTGCAGGTGCTATGCTAGTGCTTACTGCCAGGCCTGGTGTGGAACCAGGGCAGGGGCCCAGAGAATGTGGGGCTGGTGTGTGGCTGAGGAACCAGGCACAGTGTGTTGCTGTGCTGTTCCCAAGGACAGGCAGACAGATTTCCTAAGCCACGCAAGGGCCAGCACAGAACCTATTCGCAGGGAGCTAGGGTGAGGGGTGCAGGCCCGTGTTCAGGGAAGCCTGGGGGGACACCTGTTGCCATGGCCAGGCCAGCCCTGAGCACAGCCCTTAGAGCACAGTGTCCAAGCCTCACAAGCACCCTGGGAATTCTACATCGTGAGCCACTGGTGTAGGTGGGAAAGCACTTGTCCAGGGTATACAGTGATAAAGCTGCCACTGAGCACTGAGTGAGCCCAGATCCCTACATTCCCATCACACCACACTCCTTTCCTCTGTGGGGACCTGTGGACATGCCCAGGGCCCATCTCCTGAGTCTTCACTTCTTTCCCACTTAGGTCTCTGTCTCTTGGCCTGGGATACGGTCAGGAAGCCAGGGACTGGTGGCTGCTGTAGCAGAAGTGCACAGAGAATAATGACTGAAGCTTCCCTTTGAAAGCCAATTAAAAGAAGATAAACCTCATTATTGGCACCCTGAAAAGGGCAGATTTTGTTTGAAGAAGCACTTGGTGGTCCTCGTAGCCTGAGCATAGTAAAGAAACTCTTCTCGCTGGTGCATTTGGGTGTGTTTGTGAAATAGTACATAGGATCGCGTGACCCCACAAAGCTTGGCCTGTGCTCAGCATACCAGATGCATGCAGCATGCCACACACCTCTGGGAGATGTGACACAAACCCACACGCTGACACAGCTAGCTTCCATTTTGTGTCACTAATCTTACAAAAAATAATAACTTGTACTATTTGTCGGCCTTTTTTACCCCCAAATGCAGACTGTGCCAAGTGTTTTGCATGCAGCATCACACCAACCCTGGGGGGTGGGCACTGGTATGATTCATGTTTCCGCAGAGAGGAAGCGAACACATGCTCAGAGGCTAAGAGATTTGCCCAGGGTTAGTGGCAGGGATTCAACCCTAGTCCGCCCAGCCCCCAAAGCCACACTGTTAATCCAGTTCTGCCCTGCCTCTATCTATGCTACTTAGCTGTTGTCAAATGATGCTCCAGATTTTGTTGAGTGATTTTGAGATACATAAGCCCAGAAAGTATCTTCAGGCCCATTGAATAGATTGCCAGGATCTGATAAATATGCCTAAAAGCCTGACATTTAAAACTACTTCATCCTGTGACCATATTATACACATAGAAGCTAAACAAATGTACCCCACACTTTGAGCAGGAGGTTAGAAGCCACAGTGAGAGGGCAGGGCTTGTTAGCACTGGTATATTTCATTTCCTTGATATACCACTGTCCTAAGTTTACAATTTTAACATATTTCCTGTGCTCTGAGCCCAGAAGTAACCAGTTTTGGTATATTCCAGGCATATGGTATTAAAGTAAAGTGTACTTAAGGGTAAAAGTATTTTGGAGACCTTTAAACATTTATTTCTTAGTAATGAAACTAATATGTATGTGCGTGTGTCTATATGTATACATGTGTCTATAGTGTGTGTGGCAGGCATTAGATAATTCCATTTTTAAATGAGCAGTGCCACCAAAGAGTTTGCTTCAAAACTGCTGCTTAGATTATGGTCTTAAACTCTATTTTGCACATTTTTCAGGCATTACATGGACCATTAGATTCTCAGCCTACTTTAATTTTTTTTTTTTTTTGGCCCATTTATAGTCCCCAGTTCTTGTCCTTCCAGGGTTAAGGGCTAATCAAAGAGAATCTGAGCATTGGGCTATACAACATCAACCCCAAGGTAGAGCCGAATCTGCTCTCTTCCTGCTAGGTACCTGGTGGTTGATCTGAGCTGTGTAGGCCGGCACTTGTGTTCATGGCTGCTCTAATCTCCACTGCTTGCCTGGTAATCCAAGAATCCTCTGAACTTGGGGGCTCCAGTGACCATCAGCAGTTTTGTTTGCTCACCTCTGTAACCTTCAGCTCCAGTTCCATTAAAGGAGAACCTAAGATCTTAATTTTTTTTTATTGTTGGGGATTCATGGAGGATATAAGAAACCAGGTTACGCTGATTGCATTTGTTAGGTAAAGTCCCTCATATAATTGTGTCTTGCCCCCAAAAGGTGTGTCACACACTGAGACTCCTGCCCCCTCCCTCCTTCCCTCTCTCTGCTCTTCCTTTCCCCCATCCCCTCCCTCCTTCTGTCTCTTTCTGCTGTCCCCTTCCCCTACCTCCCACCATGTACTAGGTCATTAATTATCCTCATATCAAAATTAAGTACATAGGATTCGTGCTTTTCCATTCTTGTGATGCTTTACTAAGAATAATGTGTTCCACTTCCATTCAGGTTAATACAAAGGATGTAAAGTCTCCATTTTTTAATGGCTGAATATATTCCATGATGTACATATACCACAGTTTGTTAATCCATTCCTGGGTTGGTGGGCATTTAGGCTGTTTCCATATTTTGGCGATTGTAAACTGAGCTGCAGTAAACAGTCTAGTACAAGTGTCCTTATGGTAAAAGGATTTTTTTTTTCTTTCTGGGTAGATGCCTAGTAATAGGATTGCAGGATCAAATGGGAGGTCTCATTTGAGTTCTTTGAGGGTTCTCCGTACTTCCTTCCAAAAAGGTTGTATTAGTTTGCAGTCCCACCAGCAGTGTAACAGTGTTCCCTTCTCTCCACATCCATGCCAGCATCTACAGTTTTGAGATTTTGTGATGTGGGCCCTTCTCACTGAGGTTAGATGATATCTCAGGATAGTTTTGATTTGCATGTCTCTAATAATTAGGGATGATGAGCATTTTTTCATATGTTTGCTAGCCATTCATCTGTCTTCTTCAGAGAAGGTTCTAGTCATCTCTCTTGCCTATTGATATATGGGATTGTTAGCTTTTTTCATGTGGATTAATTTGAGTTTTCTATAGATCCTCATTATCAAGCTTTTGTCTGATTCAAAGTATGCAAATATCCTTTCCCATTGTGTAGATTGTCTATTTGCTTTGGTTATTGTCTCCTTAGCTTCACAGAAGCTTTTCAGTTTAATTAAGTCCCATTTGTTTATTTTTGTTGTTGCAATGGCCATGGAAGTCTTCTTCATAAAGTCTTTCCCCGGGCTGATATTTTCAAGTGTTTTTCCTATGCTTTCTTAGAATCTGAGATCTTAAGAGCCACACATCATCCCCTTGGTTTCAGCAAGCCTTCTTAAAAATTTTAGACCCTACCCTCCTTTGAACTTTAGGCCTGAATGTTCTAAAAGAGAACAAATGATGTTCATGTCTGAGAAGAAGCATTTCAAACTAGCCAGAGCACTTGATTACTTCCTTATGAGAATGCACAAGCTATAAACAAAGCCTTTCTCATTACCTCTGGAGGACACAGCCAGGCTCCTAGAAATTCCAGAGCAGCTTCTCTAAGCCCCAGCAAGGCCTACAGCTGGAACATGTTGGTGGCCTCCACATTTTGGGAGGCAGAAAAAGTCTTAGATGTGTCCTCGGAAGATTTCCACTGATGTGAGACTCCAAGATAAGGGAGGCAACCAATGTCCTTCACAAGTTTCCAGAAATTCTTCCTAAACTTCAGGCCCACAAAGGCATAGAGCAGTGGGTTAAGGCAGGCCCGCAGGTATGCGATGGCCTCCGTTACTGTGATAGCATAATGATAGCTGGTCATGGCGTAGTACTCCCAGCTTGTGCTACGGATGAGCTTCACGAGGTTGAAAGGTGTCTGGGTCAGCAGGAACACAGCCACCACTAGGAAGATGATCTTTAGAGATCTGTGCTTCTGGAAGCCTCGAGCGTGAAGCAAGGTCTTAATTATGACTGAGTAGCAGACAATCATGGTGAGCAGTGGCAGGAAGAACCCCAGTGTCATCTGGGTAGCAAGAACCACAGAGGAAATGCCATCATCATGGTAACCACAGATGACCTTATCAAGATAAGGCGCATTGCCATAGATGATCTGGGGCAAGGAAACCAGCAGGGAGATCACCCAGATGAGTGAGCAGATGATCTTGCCCCTGGTCATCCTCTTAGCCTGCTGGTTGTAGGCCTTGGTGGCCTGAACTACTGCAAGGAAACGATCCACAGTAATGCAGGTGAGGATGAGCATGGACGTGTAGAAGTTCATAGTGTAGATGCCCAGTATGGTCTTGCACATGAAGTTGCCAAAGATCCACTCATGCATGCTGGCATAGGCCCAGAAGGGCAGAGTGCACACAAACACCAGGTCAGCCAGGGGCAGGTTCACCAGGAATACGTCTGTCAGGTTCTTCAGCTTCTGGTAGAAGATGGATATGACCAGCACCAGGGAGTTGCCCACTAGGCCACAGACGAACACCACCATGTACATGCAGGGCAGAAAGATCTTCTTGAACTGCAGGAAATTTTTATGGTCCTGGCCACTGTCATTAGAAGTGTTGAAGAACCCATTGTCTTTGTAGTCTTCGTACTCTGCCATCGTGTCTGTTCTGATGAACACCTGTAGTCAAAACCCAAGAATTATATGTGGTGCTAAGGCGGACACTCCCTGTCTTTCTACAACCTGTTGACCACATGTAGGGGGCAAATAGCCATCTCCTAAACCCACCCATCATGGTACTTAGAAAGAACACAGCCCACTATGCTGAGGCTAGCCACTTCTTAGGGAAATGGCTCAGACAGGAGACAACTTTTCAGGGTCTCAGCCATCTGGGAGACAACTCATAACCGACCCCCACACAAATTCCATAAAATCTTGTGCTCAGTTGTTTTGAAAGCAAAAGTGACTATGTGGTCAAATAGGCAAGTGCCTTTGGAAGGGCAGCACTGCTCATTAGTGAGGAGGGCCCGTCTTCATCCCACCACACCTGACCCATAGCTGCCCACCCATCCTCAGCCTTATTTGCTTTTAACTTGCAAAAGCTAAAACAAGTTCCCCTTCTGGGGGGTCTGCTGTCAAGGAGATGCCTGGAGGCTGCAGGTGTTTAGGGGATGACAGGGACTTCTCTGCCTGGGCAGACAGTCCTTCCTGCCTTTTGTTCCCCTCAGCTGCATAGATCTAAAAAGGTGACTGATGGAGAAGCAAGGCATAAAGAGGTGCTGCCCAGCACTTTGTCCATGCAGGCTTCACGGATAAGGAATTGGGTATTTCTCCCACCCCATCCCACATTGCCTTTGTCACCTGGCACATTTTATGACATTCTACCATCAGAGCCTCATTTCCTAAAGACTTGATCTTTAGGATTCTCTTAAAAAGTAGATTTCCCAGAAAGGGACATGGCCTTAGCTTCTGTGATTAGTAGTTTAGAGCTTAGGGGCCTCTTAATAAATGAAGGATCCAATTGAAATGGGGCACCAGGTGCACTGAGGCTTGTAGCAAAAAGACCAGACAACTGCCTTACTTGCTCAGCGTTCTGGCCCTACAAGATGTCACTTTTCTCTGCCCTGTGACCCTGAAGAGGGCCACAAAACGTGGGACATAACTGACAGCACAGGAGCAGAGGCAGTTGTGACAACATTAGCCTGGGAGCACCAGGCCCATCCTTGCCACTGACCTGCAGATATTCAACACCCAGCAACTTATTTCCAGTGGCTTGGAGACATATCCCACCAGCACCTTAAGATGTTTTAAGAATAGCAGTGTTTGGACAGAATCTCTGCAAGGTTTAGCAAAGTCAGAATATTGCCTGTCCAGACCAGGGTATGCAAAAGGCCAGGTCATCTCTTTATTCCACACCGAGATTTCCTCTTTCCTTAATGTTGCTCCTAACTGACAATAGCCTCACCCCTGATGCTGCTGCTTAGGTTGGTCTTTCCTGGGGCCAAAGTACCCTTCTCTCCAGAAATGAAGGGCTTTGCCTTTGGGGTGAGACTACCCAATAAATAGTCCCTGCCCCTCAGTCACAATGTTAGAACTCTAAAGGTGATCAGCTGGCCAGTAGGCCTCCTGCCCCTGCTCCTTTCTGGGTGCTAGATTAAGTAGGTCCAAGGGTGATATGTATGTGTTATTGCTTCACACGGGGACAAAAACATTTGTTTTCATCACTGAAAATAGGAAACAGGCAGCTTGGCTTTGCTGAAGAATACTGTTCATCTCTGCATTATTGCTTGACTTACTCTTGGCTTTTTCGTTATCTTCCTATTCCAGCTTTTGCTAGACTCTTACGTTCTCATTACATGTTGCCTCAAAGGATCTGCGCAAATTAATTTGTAATAATTGATAAGCTTTAACATTAAGTTAACTGGGATGGGCAATTCTGAAGATTATTGAAAATTACTTTCCCTTCTAGTAAAGTTTAAAAACATTCATTTTTTTATCTTTTATAATCAAAATCCTAAGTTGATTTCTGATAGGTACAGGCGATTGCACTAATGTACACAGCTATGATTTAACAATAAAAATATATATATAATAAATAAATAAAATAAAATAAAAATCAATAGTGGCCAGATTAAAAAATATATATATACACACATATATATATATATATAATTTAGGAAATATTGTAAAAGTCTGATACTAAAGAATGAAGCAAATTATAATTCAGACATAAAATGGAATATGATTAAAATGTTTAGAAAGCATTTTTATGCCTTTGGAAAATGCAGTACACTTAAATTGCTCAGAATAAATACAGTGTAAACACAAAGTAAATAAGCAAAGTAAGTATTTGCTATTACCATTACAACAAGTAGATGGCAAAAAGGATGTAAAATTCATTGATTCGTAACTTTTTTAAGTTACAAACTTTGAGAATCTCATAAAAACTTCAGACCTTTCCTCAGAAGTAATGTACACACATGCACACACATACACAAAGACCTGCAATTCTGGGGGTTTGAATCCCTCTGTGGACCCTTGTTTAAGCATCCATGGTGAGATTTTGACTCTATTTGTAAAAACAAATAAAGACAAACAAAAAAACAATGATCACATTTTATCAGCACTTGGCCTCTGGCTGGTAGAGTTATGGGTGACTTATTTCCTTTCTTTATATTTTTCTATAGTTTCTGAAGTTTATAATAGCTTATTGATTTACATTGAAAAAAAGTAATAATCTGCAATAACAGTTTGCCTTATAAAATGCAAAGAAATGAAAGGAGAACAGAGATTATTCAGTGAATAAATACAGTGACTAGATTCTCCTATGTCCCTGCCTGTACCTGATTTTGCCCCTCCTAGCAGTACCATAAGCTTATACACACTTACTGTGCGTCGTGTTCAGTAGTTTTCATATTCCTCTAACGTAACCCACACGCAGCAAATGGCAATGATGGATTTGAACCAAGAGCAGTTCAACTCTATGGCTTGGGGCTTTGTACCATGTCTCATTGCAGGCAGGAATCTGACAACCCCAACAACAGTTGGGTTAGTCCTCCCCATCTTCTTTTAAATGTTAGAGGAAGACAAATGACTCACCAGCACAGATGTTGCGCCACTTTGTTCCAGGGAGGAGGTTGCTCTGCCTCTGCTTCTCTGTGATGTGGTCCATGCTTCCGCTGAGTATTTTTTAAGAGCCCTCGGGTGGTTACTATAAGAGACCCACCCCACACTCCCTTGAGATCAAAATCCACATGATCAACCTGCATGGTGTAATTTGGGGGTTAGAGATAAGCATCTGTGACTCTGATACCCTGTACCCCTTCATTCTGGCTGTGGGCTTATTCTTCTGTCCAGACCTGAGAAGCATTTTACTTGTAAACCAAAGGGGAGCAGTAAGTAGGTTTGGCTCTGGTAGTTCACTGAAAATGGTGGCAATTGTACCTTAAAATTGTAGCCTTAAATTAGCTAGTCAGACATCTCTTTGGAATAGTTTGGGTATGGGCCAATGCGAATTCCATGCTATGGGCTGAGTTCTGTGTTGCATACATCCCCAGCAAACAGGGTAGCCATGGAGCCTTATGTTCTTGGGCAAGTGAGCAGCTCTGCGAAGTGGGCATGGTCCTCATCTTATAGATGAGCACACTGAGGAGCATAACCAGAATAATAGCATCATGTGCGCACAGCTAGTAACTGGCAATTTAAAGATAGAAACTCAGATCTCCGTCATTACCAGATCAATGGACTAGATGGCTTCTAGGTGATGGGTCTGCCAGAGAGCCTGGTGCAGCCTTGTCTCCAAAATTTACACCACTCAGGCTCCTTGGCAGGCAGTGCCCACTCACCCACTCTGTTTCCTGGCTGGAATCATCTCGTTTCCTGGGGCTGCCCTCTCTATTCCTGGAACTCTCTAGATGTCGAACACCTTGACCTCAGTATAGTTCTAGTTGTTAATCCTTATGGTCCAACATTCCTGACCCCTCTGGGAAATAAAACTGGAAGACAGGAATTGGAGGAATGTCTGCCAGAGTCACATTCCCTGGTGCCTCCTGGTAAAGAGGACACTAGGACAAGGTGTGCCTCCATTTCTGCTTCCCCAGAAGCAACTAGCCTCATGCTGAGGTGCCCGGCTCCCTTCTCTGACTCTGCACTACCACTCACCCTGCCTGCTTGCCCCTACGCCTGGTGGCTCTCTCCCATCTGCTGGACAAACTCTTAATGTGACTCTTCCTCAGGGCAAGTGTCAGGCATTAGGAGCAGAGAGCAGGAGCAGCCCCAGGATTCAGAGACTGACGCTCAGGTCTGCTACGAGCCTAGCCCCTTGCTAGATACTTCCTGTGTATAGTTTCATACAGATGAATAAACACAAGATTAGAGAGATTAGCTCACTTGCCCAAGAACATTCATATGCCCACAGTCACCCAGGGTCTGTTTTGTTGGGTTTTTAAAAATTTATTTTATTATTTGTATTAAGTCATAAATACATAAATCATGTATACATTAATGCATTTATGGGGTACAATGTGCTGATTTTATATACAATTTGGAGTGCTTACATCAAACTGGTTAACATAGCCTTCACCTCACTTAATTATTGTTAAGACATTTATACTGTACACTTAATAGATTTGACATGTACCCTTGCAATATGCACCATAGATATGGTCCCACCATTTACCCTCCCTCCCCTCCCATCTCCCTCCTCTTCACTCCTTTATCAGGGCCATAATTGTGTTTTGTCTTTCATATGAAAGGGTGGGTGATTATAAATTGATTTCATAATAGTACTGAGTACACTGGATGTTTTTTCTTCCATCCTTGAGATACTTTACTAAGAAGAATATGTTCCAGCTCCATCCATGTAAACATGAAAGAGGTAAAGTCTCCATCTTTCTTTAAGGCTGCATAATACTCCATGGTGTGCATATACCACAATTTATTAATCTATTCATGGGTCGATGGGCACTTGGGTTTCTTCCATGACTTGGCAATTATGAATTGAGCTGCAATAAACAATCTGGTGCAGATATCTTTGTTGTAAAGTGATTTTTGATCTTTTGGATATACACCTAGTAGAGGAATTGCAGGATTGGACAGCAGGTCTACTTTTAGATCCCTAAGTGTTCTCCAAACTTCTTTTCAAAAGGAATGTATTAGCTTGCATTCCCACCAGCAGTGCAGAGTATTCCCTTTTCTCCACATCCAATGCCAACATCTGTAGTTTGGGGATCTTGTTATGTGGGCTACTCTTACTAGAGTTAGATGATATCTCAAAGTGGTTTTGATTTGCATTTCTCTGATGATTAAAGATGATGAGCTTTTTTTTATGTGTCTGTAGGCCATGCACCTGTCTTCTTCAGAAAAGCTTCTGTTCAAGTCTCTTGCCCACGATGAAATGGGATTACTCATTCTTTTCTTATTAATAAGTGTAAGTTCTCTGTGGATTCTGGTTATCAAACTTCTGTCAGAAACACAACTTGTGTTTCTCCCATTCTGAGGACAATCTTCTCCCATTCTGAGGACTGTCTGCTTGCTTTACTTACTGTGCTCTTGGCTGTGCAGAAGCTTTTTAGTTTGATCAGATCCCAGTAATGTATTTTTGGTGTTGCTTCAGTTGCCGGGGGGTCCTCCTCATAAAGTATTCTCCCAGGCCAATTTATCCAAGTGTTTCCCCTGCACTCTCTCCAAGAATCTTTATAGTTTCTTTTGTTTTTTTTTACCTTACACTCTGGTTTTATATACCATTTGACAAATTTTAATCACACTGAAGAATCTTTATAGTTTCATGTCTTAAGTTTAAATCTTTTATCCAGTGAGAGTCAATTTTTGTTAATGGTGAAAGGTGTGTCACCCAGGGTCTGTTGACCACAAAGCCAGCGTTCCCTGCCCTCTTTTTCTGAGTATGGAGAGTCTCAGAGGCCCCTGCTAAAAGATCTGAAGATGTGTGTTTGGGGGCCTTTTTTTTTTTTTTGCAGTTTTTGGCCAGGGCTGAGTTTGAACCCACCACCTCCAACATATGGGGCCAGCGCCCTACTCCTTTGAGCCACAGCACCACCCAGGGGCCTTTTTTGAATGAACTGGTTCATGCTGTCCCTTCTACCAAACCAGTATAAATGAGTGTGGTGCTCTTTATGGACAGGAACCATGAGTCAGCTGCATAGACTAAGAACTGATAGACAGATGAATGCAAGGAACGCTTTATGAGTAAAGACGCAGGCTGAACTGAATACTGAGAGGGAGATGAGCCAAAGTGCTTATCCTGGAAGAGACCTTTCAGGGCAGGATAGCCATTCAGAGTAAGCCTGCCTGACACTTAACAGTCTTTAAGCTTTGAGAGGTGAGTTTTTCCCAGGGACAAGACAACCATGCCATTCAGGACGGGTTCACAAGGTGTTAGAATGCCTGAGCCTTGTCCAGCGTGCTTGGCTATGCACTTCTCTCCACAGTCCTGTCTACTCTGGGGGTCAGGGGCAGAGGCCTGCGCCTGGTAGCCCCCCCATGATTGTGTGCCTGCCAGTGTGGGAATACGTGGAGGTGAGAAGGCATGGTGTATTTGTTGCAGCCATTATCTAACAGAAAGTTCTGCTTAGTACAGAAGAACCGGAGCTAAATTTGAGGAACTGAGCTGCTAACACTTCTGGGGTCAAACTTTTATTTCAAGCACTTTATTAAATGCCTTTTATTATTTGCCACTTGGTAGTATTAATTGTTTTGAGGACATTTTCTTTAAAACAAAATTCTAAACTCCTTAAGGGTGAGTACCCAATCATCTGTGTCTTGGATGTCCCCAGAAACATTTAAACATTTTCTAAATGGAATCTGGGGAAGAAGGAAAGGAAAGTGGCAAACATCTCTGCCATAGGTTAACCCTGCAAGTCAGGCCGTTGCCCTGCTCTCCTTTCCCAGAGTCCACTGGGAGCTCTTAAGTCAGTTCCAGGGCCATGGGTGAGACATTTGCTGCTACTGGGAGAAGAGACAAGTCTAACTACAAGGCTTTGGTGGATGACAGGGCTGTGGAGGACGAGTGAATGACTCCTGACTCACACAGTAAAGGAGCCTCACCAAACATCAGCAGCTGAGTGGGGCTCAGCTTGCTCAGCAGCGCCCCAGGGGGTGAGGATGGGCATGCAGGCAGGTTTGCGTGTTGTGGTCAGACCATAGTCACCAAGCAATCAGAAAGCAAAATACCAGAAGTGCTCCCCTTTTCTTGGTTTTTACACACAAAGAAAGCCAGTGACGAAAAGGAAAACTACTAGCAATTTAGTAGCAGACTAAGATAAATTTAATAAAATGTATAATAATAAAATAATTTAATAGCAAAACAAAAGGATGCCCCCAGGTCCCAGAGTGGAGGTGAGGCATGGTATAGTTCAGCCCCACCTCCCAAGCCTGCACTGGTCAGTGGAGCCGCCTTCTGTGATAGACGTGCTCTGTACCTTCACTGTACAACACAGTGGCCATCAGCCCATGTGATGAACAAGCGCTTAAAGTGTGGCTAGTGCTACTACGGAGCCTCAAATTTTTAGTGTCATTCACCTGATGAATTGAAGTCTAAATAGTCACATGTGCAGTTGTAAGCTGACAGTCCCTCCAGTTCTCAGGAGCCTGTCCATTGCCTCCTCAGCCAGACATTCTAAACCAGCAAGGGATCTGCTCCCCTGGCAATCTGCAGGGTGGAAGTTATACAGTAATTGAAAAACAGGCAATTTGATTTGTGACAGGGAAATACGGTAGCTTCTGTCTGTAGAAACCAAGCTACAGGGACCTCCCTGACCACTCCCAGAGAGGTGTGAGCTCTTAGACTGCATTGCCAGGGCTGTCCTGTCATCAACCTTGCTTGTGCTCACCACTTTACCCTTACTTGGTTTGAAAGGGCAGTCTTGCATATGTCCTCCTTTGGCAGCATTTGGGGCAGAAAGGAACCTAATCCCGAGGCATGTAGACATTTATCCAGCAGAGGCCGCATGCACAGCAGGTGCCCACCCACAGAAGGACTGGCAAGTTGGCAAGCTGGTGTGTGTGCTAGAGAGGGTTAGCTTGGCCGACCTCTGGCTCAGGGACAGAAACTGAGCAGGGGGTGGGGGTGTCACCATAGCTAGTAGAAGGCTCCCCATGGCCTGGGGAAAGGGAAGAGGAAGGTCCTGCGGGCAGTGAGTTTATCTGGCATCTTTCTCAGATAACTGCTGCCATGGCAAGAAAAGGAAATGGCAAAAAAAAAAAAAAAAAAGAAGAAGTAGTAAATGCCCTTCCCACGAACTGCTTGGTAAGTGGGGGGTGGGGGTGGGGAAAAAAGGAAATGGCTATTGGCAGAGATAGGCGCCCTCTAGTGGTCTTATTTTTGTTGTCTGTCACTCTCTAACTTTATCTCTTGCCATCCTCAGAACTGCTGGAACATTTTCTACTGCATCCCAGAGTAAGAAATACAGTTCACATGGCTACTCAGTGCGCATGCGTGTATACATAAGGTCCAAAGAGGAGCTTCATAAATACTTAACCTCCCCACATGCAGTATACTCTTGCATTTGATAGTTTCTATTTTATTCCATTTCTTTTAATGATGAACCTACTAAATTGATTCATAGCCCACTAAATGGTCATGACCGTGCTCGCAGCACATATACTAAAATTGGAACAATACAGAGAAGATTAGCATGGCCCCTGCACAAGGATGACACGCATATGTTTTGTGGAATGTAAATGTCTTAGCACAATAACTAGGAAAATGCCAGGAAGGCTATGTTAACCAGTGTGATGAAAATGTGTCAAACTGTTTATAAAACCAGTATATGGTGCCCCATGATCACATTAATGTACACAGCTATGATTTAATATAAAAATAAAAATAAAAACTCAAACAAACCAAAAAATAAATAAATAAATAAAACCTTGGGTTCAATAAAAATATAATAATAAAAAAAATAAATGGGTCATGACCTCCAGTTTGAAGATCCATCGAAAAGATTTCTCTGCCCTAGTCATTACCTGTGAGACTGCATCACCCTCCCATGCACCCTCCCCCCACTCAGCCAGGGCCAGCAAGAGCCTAGGAAGCTACTCTGTGGGTTGCCTGCTGTAATCGGGAGTTGTCCATCTTCACGGTGAGCAGAGAGGAGGGTGATGGAAGAAAAGAGGGAATAATAGGTTAGGACGCCTTTTATCATAAACGCAGGAAATTTGGGAGAGCTAACTTCTGTTTTCTGAGTTTCTCTCATCCTACGTTCTTTCTTTATCTCATTTATGGTATTTACACTTTTGACAAGGATGAAAGCAAGGGAAATGAGGCAGGCGTGGACCTTGATCCCGTGCTCTGCCCTGCACCTCAGGTGCTCACTGTCAAGTGGGTGGTTGACTAGATGTCTGAAGCCGCTTCTCACACTAACATTCTGTGATTCTGCCTGTCCCAGGGTGAGGGTGAGGAGTCTGGAAGCCAGTGTTTGGAAGAGCAACAGGAAGGAGGTATTAGGCAGGGTCTGGAGCCAGGGAGAAAAGGAAGCCTGAAGTGACGTGGCTTGCCCTTGGCAGCAGCGGGTACTATAGGCCATGGCCTTGTTGCACCTTCCTTGGAAAGAGTGGACAAGGCCCAGGGCAGGGAGCTGCTGAACCGAGCAAACCCACCTCTTTCCCAGCCAGTGGGCTGTATAAAATGCCTCCTCCTACTTCTTCAGGGTTTATAGCCTTTTCAAGCTGGCCAAACCTAGAACCCATCTGTTTCCATCGGCATCTCCCTTTTTTATTTGTTTTTCATTCCTTCTCCCATTTAGAAAAGAGAAAACTGTTCTCAGAGGAGAAAGGGGCTCATCAGGAGTCACAATCACAAAGCTGAGGCTGGAACCATGATGGAGTGACCCCACGTGAGATCTTACCACCCCTCTTACCCTCGGGGCCCACAGTGACCCCCAGATAGTGGGAGCTCCACTGCTCAGGGTTGATGGCAGTCAGTCCTCACGAGTGCAGGCTGTTTTTGAAACTCTCTGCTTGTCACAGGCTTACTTAGCTGAGTGCAGGCACCTGGGCACTGGTGGGTTTCTGATGATCTGAGCAGCCCCGGGGGTTGCTCCAGACTCTAGCACCTGCCCCTCAGGGTATGTGTTTTTGGCTCTAGCCCTGTCTCTGAGGAACTGCCTGGACCTCTGTGTCCCCATCAGTGAATGCAGGGACTACAATCTGCCTGTATGTTCTAAGGATCAGTAATGCAGTAGGTATTAAAAATCTCAGTCAAGCCGGGTATGGTGGCTCACGCCTGTAATTCCAGCACTTGAGATCCTGAGGCAGGTGGATTGCCTGAGCTCAGGAGTTCAAGAACAACCTGAGCAAGTGTAAGACCCTGTCTCTAAAAAAAAAGAAAAAGAAAATATTCTCAGTCAAATAAATATATAAACACTGGAGTCAAAATTTGATATCCTTAATGCAGGGCTTCTTGGAGCCTTTAATCTATTGTTTAAATACACCGTGACTGTCTAAGGGAAGGAGACAGTGTGACTGCTCACCCTGCCATCCTGGTCCAGTGCTGGCTCTCTGCACAGCTGATGGTGGTTGTGATGGGAAGAGGAGATGAGTCAGGCCCTCCCCTTTTATGTGTGGCCCTGTCCCATCCCCTCTCCCTGGCCACACGGCTGGCTCTGGGACTTAGGCCCAGTGGCATTAGCCCTTCTGGCATAGAACAAGAGGGTCAGTTTGTGTTTATGCTCACCCCCCCCTCCACCCAGCAGGAGGACGTTGGGAAAATCACCACAGCCCCCTTGTCTTTCCCACTTCTACCTGCTTGGCCCCAGCCCCTGTGGCCTCCCTCCACTCACTGAGACTATTGGGGTCTCTGCCATGGCTTCTGTATTTAAGGATTCCCCTTCATTCCAGGTTTGACTATATGACCCCAGACTGTGGGACTTTGCATGCTGATAGCTAAACAGCTGTGATCTCATGTGTGACATTTCAGGGACACCACGTCAAACTCATTAACCCCTGAGGACACTGAAGACATGCCTGTTGGGCAGGATGCAGAAATCTGCTTGTTGAAGTCTGGAGAACTGATGTAAGTGGTAGCTGCCAAGTGGGCCTTTCTCGGGTGTGGCATTGGGGAGGTGCCGGAGTTGGGGATCAACCTTAGGGGCTTTCATTTGGCACCAATGGCGGTGCTTTTTGAGTGGTATAATTTATATGCATTAAGAGTCAAGAAAATAGTGCTTAAATTTTGATAAGTGATATAGTACAATCCCCAACACAATTTAGAGGATAATTCTGTCACTCTGGAAGGTTGCCTCTACTCCTTTATCCCTCTATCACCCCATGTTCTTCTTTTTTGAAAATAACTTTTAATTTTCTCATTGTATGAGCAATTCCTTTTCCTTGTAGAAAATTAGGAAAATATACCATCTTGGTATATAGCCTACGGCCCTCTAATTTTTTTTTTTTTAATAGAGACAAGGTCTTGCTCTATCATCCAGCCTAGTGTACAGTGGCACAGTCGTAGCTCACTGCAGCCTCAAACTCCTGGCCTCAAGTGATCCTCCTGCCTCAGCCTCCCAGAGTACTGAGTTTACAGGACCGAGACCTGCATCTGACCTAGGCTTCCATCGTTTTTATACACATATATACATATAATTTTTGGACATAAACAAATGCTCCAATTTTATTTTGTAGTTTTTTTTTAACTTACTATAGTATGAGTATTTTCCCGTATCATCCAGTGTTATGTGCAATGGCTGTGTAATTTATCACTGAATAGATTCAGCTGTTCATTCACAGATACTCTCTCATTATCTATAACATGCCAGATACATTTTTTGTGCCTGGAGCACATCAGTGAACAAAATCAGCAAAGACCCTGACTAGCTCATATTCCAGCAAGGGTTATATTGCCGCAGCTTATATGCCAGCGAGGGTTGACAAACAATCCTACAGTAAACACAGGTAAGTAAGTAAATATTAGTGTGTTACAAAGTGGTGTTTGCAATGTAAAAAAGTAAACAAAGAGTAGGATAAAAGAGGAGGGGAATTTGCACTTTTATTAAATAAAGTAACCCTAAGAAGGTAAGACTTGAAGGAGGTGAGGAGATGCCAGGCCATCTATCTGTGGGAGGCAGAGCCCAGAGTCAGTACAAAGGCCCTGAGACAGGATGGCAGCTGGCATGTTCAAGGACAGAGGAAAGGGCCAGTATACCTGAAGCAGAGAGAGCAAGGGGGACAGAGACAAAGAGGGAAGGGAGTCTGCATCACATAGGGCCTTGCTGGCCATTGGAAGGACTTTGGCTTCTAATCTCAGGGAAGCAGGATCCCAAAACTGAGTGTATAGCAGAAGAGTGACTTACTGATTTACATTTGAGAAGGTGTCACTCTGGTTGCCCTGAGGGGAATAGATGGTGGAGGAACAAGGGCAAAAGTGAGGAGACCAGTTAGGAGGGTGTTTTAGGGACCATGGTTCCTTGGACCAGGTGGTGGCAGAGAGGGCAAAGATGAGGGCAGATTCTGGATTTTGATGCTAACATAATTTCCTTAAGGGTTAGATGTGGTTGTGAGAGAATACGTCATGTATTAAACCTGTTCTTGGTGACCCTTGGATCCTACTTGGATAAACACAGTACTGAGTTATGGGGCAGACCAAACAGGAAGCAGTAAAGAGCTGCTCTCTCCCAGGCTGTTGAGTTGACAGTTGAGACACTGTCAAGTGTCTGGGCCACCTTTCTGGAGAACACCTTGGGTCTCAGGAAGTACCAAAAGTTTAGGTATTCTGTTTTCCCATTATTTCAATAAGCCTGTGTCTGGGAATTTATTCTAAGTAAGTAATAATTAGATGTGTAAAGATAAGGCTACTGGAATGTTCCTTGTATGTTGCTCAGAGCATTGACATTTAGCAACAGTAAAAGAGAACTTGGGTAGTCATGAATGGGTATTGAATTTTTGTCAAATGCTATTTTTGCATCAATTGGTAAGAGTGATTGACTTGCCACAGCCACACCCTTCCTAAGATGCAGCTCCACCCTGTCCCTGTGACCCTGAGCTAACCTCACTGCCTCTGGAGTCACACAGTGCAGAAGGGTTGCCGCTCAGCCTTGGGGGGCCCTTGAGATTTCCTTGTTCATGTCAAAATCAAGTTCCTCTTCTAATCTAATCCTCACAGCAGTCATGAGGCAGGCTTGGTTGTCCCTGTTTTGCAAATGAGGAAACTGAGGCTTATGAGAGGGTGAGCCCTACGGAGTGAGGCAGGTCTGTGGACTCCTCACCTCACATCTTCACATCACAGTCTGGCTGCTGCTGCAGAACAGCTCACTGTCTATAAAACCTGGAAACTTGTGGAAGAGGCTTTTATCCACCTAGTGAGAGTTAGAACAGTAGACACAGCCCCAAGAAGGCTCTCTCCCCAAACCATCATACCAACTCTAAGATTCTGGGGTATTGGCATTCAGAAAAGGTCAGAGTGCCCATGTCAAGCTTATTAGATGAAAAGGGAACACGGGGAACCAGAAAGAGGAGGGGAAGAGAGAACATGGACAGGTGAGCAACAGGGCAGCTTCAGGAGAGCAACAGGGAGCTGAGCCTCAGCACAGCTTCCTGTCCACGAGCACACAGAGCAGGTCAGGCCAGGGGCTTTCAGCTCCACAGAGGCAAGGATTGTCATATGTGTTTTTTACTGCTGTGTTCCTGGTACCTAGAACCATGCTAGGCATGTAGAGAGTGCTCAGGAAACTTTCGTTGATGTGAGTTGTCTTGCCAAGAGCTTCTGAAGCCTCCAGGCCCCCTCTGAGCCACAGACGACCTAGCCAGTGGATGCAGATACTCTTACCAGTCAGTCAGTCCCCTCTGCATTCTTTTTTTAGGATCAAATTACCCCTCACAGTGGAAGAGATCGCCAACTTTGGGGAGGGCAACAGGGAGCTGTTTGTGAGGTCCAGCACCTACAGTCTGATCCCTATCACCGTGGCCGAGGCAGGCCTCACCATCAGCTGGGTCTTCTCCTCCGACCCCAAGAGCATCTCCTTCAGTGTGGTCTTCAAGGAGGCTGAGAACACGCCACTGGATCAGTGCAAGGTGAGGCCGGACTCCCTGCCTGTGGGCTTCTTAACACACACGTCAGGATGCTCAGGTAGGTCTCTCCCAGAGCAGGGAGGCAGCCCTCTGCTGGGAAGGTTGCACCTAGAATCTTCTGAGCTGTGTTATTCAGAGCAGGCAAAGCACCTAAGGCTCATCCAGCTTGGGGAAAGCAAGACCCACAAGGTCAGGAGCTCTGTCTTGAAATGTCTGAGGTCACTCCTGTGTCAGGCAGGTGCAGTCTGTTCCCAGGATAGATTAGTGGGTGAAACTTAACACAGATGTATCACTTAGTTTAAGGATCATTTTCTCAGAGAGCTGTGCAAGCAGGAATGTATCAGCTTGGGAGGTGGTGACCTCTTTGGCTCTGGTTATTAGCTTATGGTGTTCAGCTTCTCACTTACAAAGTATTAAAAGAGATAATGCTGGTGTTGCTTGGGTAATCATTGGGTAATCAAGCTTGAAATCTTGGTGGCAGATACAGGTCTCCTAAGACATTCTGGGCATGGAATGTTGACAGCACCTGGACTGTAGTTCTCAATCTTGGTACATGTTAGAAACTAGGTACCTCCAGAGCTTTTAGAAATCCCATTCCTAAGGCTACCCCCTGACTATCAAATCAAGAGTCTCTAGAGGTGAGACCCAAGCATCCCTAATTGATTCCAGTGAGCAGCCAAGGTTGAGAACCACTGAGCCAGAGTAGTTGATGGGGCCCCAGGGGTGGCTGACAACACAGGACAAGGAGGAGGAAGCCCCTGCCTGGGGTCTGAACTCCATGCCTACGTCTCTGAAGGGATAAAGGAGGGAGAGCTGGTTGGAATGGAAACACAAGCGCCACTTGAATTGGTCTGAGTGGAAGGAATAGTGAGGGCAGTCAGACACACTGGATCGGAATGGGAGGAAGAGCCAAGGCTAGGAATGCAGCTGAAGAAATCTCCACTTTGCCAGAAGGGCAAGGCTCCAGACAGAGAAGAGCAGTTTCATGTCTGGGCAGCAACATCCACTAGTCCGTCATGTATTTGGTCCACTGAGTGCTGCCGATGTGTGAGAAGGCACAGTGGGCCACACGGCACCTCCCTGCCCTGCTTCTGTTATCCGCATGGAGGAACGTACACCCACTGGGGTTTGTTTCCCACCATCCTGCCCTGTTAGATCTGCTCATTATAGAGATTGCTCTGTCATTGCTCTTCCTTTCAAACTCACTCTTAAATGTCACTTTTCCCATGAACTGGCCTGGTTTATTGGGGTCTCATGTTCTTAAAACTATTCTTCTCTGCCCTTTCCCTTTGGGGCTTGCAGCCAGTGCCTCACACCTGGGTCAGGAGCCCTTCCTTTTGGAGCAGTTGTGAGCCTCTACCCAGGAGGCCCTGGCACCTGTGGTCTAAGGCTCAGCCACGTGACCCGTCTGAGAAGGGTGGATTTGGATTCAGTCCCTGCTGAGTGTGCACAGGGAGGGTATTGTTTTCACTCTTTGAAGCAAGTGTTAGCCCCACTTTACAACTGAGAAAACGGAGATGCAGAGTGACAGTCACATGGCAGTTTGACCAATACCAAGAACTTCCCACAGTGCTTTTGCCACTGTCCTTCATGATCCCCAGGCCTATGAAGTGCCTAACATGGAGCTGGCCCAAGTAAGACACTGGTGAATGTCTGTGACGGGGAAAGAGGGAAGTGATGAAATCAGGGATGCAAGCTTTGCTGTTCCAACTCCCCACACGTGGCCGGGCTGGGCCTCTCCTCTTTCCCAGTCATTCACCCTCCAGGTCCACTTGAGCCTGGGATTCCCATATGGTTCTACCAAGAATCAGGAGCCTGGAGACCTGTCTGTCTTCCAGGGTTTGTAACTACCTCTGTCTTTCCTGATCTGGACACCAGAGGGCAGAAGGGACCCATGTCAGAGGTGCTCAGGTGCTCCTTCCACTTCCCCAGCCCACTGTCACCAGCCAATGATGGGGAGGGAGGCTGTTACCTCTGCCTGAGGTACCTGAGCCTGTTTCCAGGCACACGTCCTCTTCATCCCTCCCAAGTACTGTGCTCCCTGGACCAGCCAGAGCCTCACAGGAAATGATGGGTGCAATGTACACTGCAGCACTTGGGTTTCATGACTGGAGACATAAACACAAGGGGCTGTGCTGAGTACTACAATCCTGACAGCCATTTGCTAACCTGCTGTGTGTGGGCTCTGTAGGGCCTGCTGGGGAGTGAGGTGAAGGGACATGGGATCCACCTTTGAGGAGCTCACAGTGTTGGAGAAAGATCTGAGTAGACAGACACCTGTTACTCCAGGTAGCGTGTGTCATGATAGGGAAGAGAGAGCACCGTGGGTGCACTTGGGAAGGATAGTGGTTGGGGAAGAATACTTTGGGCCAGTAATGAAGCCCACATTGGAAGGAACCTGGGAAGCAGTTGTGAGGCCAGGTGGTCAGAGGAGAAGCCACCAGACAGGCAGAGCTGCCCAGCAGCAGGCCAGCTCCATCACTGGGGCACCTGCTCGACACCCCACTCTGCGCCACCTTCGACACCCCACTCTAGGCCACCTTCTGTCCAGAGCAGCTTCCTCCATAGGGTCATAGACTCACCCGGGGAGGTATTTGGTGAAAAAAACAGTAAACTAAGGACTCGAGGCCACCTGTGTGCAGATTGCTGGCCTGAAACCTGGGGATAAATCAGAGAATCAGACCTAGACCCTACCCTCTCTGTGCACAGGAGCCATCTTTGGTCAGAGAAGCTCATGCAGAGAGAATCACAGGAGAAACCAGGACCAAGAGCAAGGTGTACAGGGCAGGCATACAGGTATCACCGCATACACAGCGGGTCTTTCTCTCCAGCAGCTCTTTCTATGCTGGAGTGGCCAACACCAGGGTCAGAATTATTAGGTTAGAGACCATAGGAACAGACCCAACTCTTCAGTCTCTCAAGCTTCTTAGTCCCTGGCAGAATTAGAATGTTATAGAACATTAATGGAACTAAATGAGATACTGTGTGTACAAGAGGGGTACCAAACCCACATGTAGCAGGTCCTCAGCAGGGCTCTGCACATGTCTTTGTCTCTCTAGGCTTGTTTGGTGCTTTCCTGATCTCCTCATGTCCCCAGCTTCACATCAGGAGCACACTGCTCACTTTCCTTCCTGCACCTTCTGCCTTCATGATTCCTCTCTTGATTTCTCTTTGACCCATGCATTTAAGTTTGTTATTTAGTTTCCAAATGTTTTGGAATTTACCAGAGATCTGCTATTTGTTTCTAATTTAATTCCATGTAGTCAGAGAACATTCTTTGTATAATCCTCTTAAGTTTGAGGGTTTGGGGAATTTTTTTTATAGCCTAGAATGTGGCCTGCCTGGTTAAATGTTCCAAACCGACTTGAAAAGGATATGTGATCTGCTGTTGTGGGGGGAGTGTCCTATTGATGTCAACTAGGTCAGGTCACTTGACAGTGTTGGTCAAGTCCTCTGTTTTCCTCACTGAGTTCCTGTCCACTTATTCCATCAGTTACTGAGAGAGCAGTATCCAACTATAATTGTGAAGTCTATTTCTGCTTATAATTCTACTTTTTGAAGCTCTGTCATTAGGAGCATAAATGTTTACAATTGTTACATATTTTCTATGGGTCATCATCCTTATCATTATGAAATTATCCTGGTAATATTCTTTGATATAAAATTTACTTTGATATTAGAAAATTAACTGCCATGTGAATTATAACTCATGCAAATTTTGAGCCCAAGGCCTTGTGAAGTATATATAATTCACATGTCCTCTTTACCTGGGGAGATGTGTGGTGCACAGGCAACTGACACGTATGCTGTCACACGATAGATGGCCCCATAGGCAAAACTCTGCAGTTAGTTCGTAAAAATCTTTGTTGTTGTTGATCTTATTGTTACAATTAATATTGGTGACTTAATCCTAAAAACATGGATTAAATGAATAGAAGTCAACAAATTTTATTTTTCTACTTATGTTTACCTTTAAATTCCACTTAAGATTGACCAGTTCAGAAAAACATTCTAGCATTATAAACTATTTTTCAAGTCTTCACATTACTTTTCACATAACTAATTTTCAAATTTTCATATTACCTTTTTATTGATGTATGTTTTAAGAAAAAGCATCCCACACGAAAGTGCACATTACCTTTGCTGCGTTTCTGTGGTGTTTCCGTCTCCTTATGGCACACTCACGTTCCTTCTCTGCTTGCACTTCTCCATTGCACACAGTGTGTCATCTCCTGGCAGAGCCCATTATTTGTGAGAGAACAAGCCCCAGGTGGTGACCGAGGGCCGGCCCTGCCAAGGGTTTCATCTGTCCAGAGCAGTTTTAGGCAAACTTGTTCTTTAAATTTTGCGATCAAGATCTTATTTTTGTTCGGGACTCTACATGTACAGAACAAGCGAGTTCACTAATTGATCCTGTGATTAACTCTATTGCTAATATTCTGAACCACTTTATACCACGTCTCAAAGAATGTGAATTTGACTTCAGTTGATCTGAGAAGTCAGTGAATGCCTTTGAATTATAGTCTACAATCGTGTAGTTGGTTTTCCTACACCTTTTCTTGTTTCAGCTGCTTGAATATCTTCACCATGCAGAGTACTTAGCATCAGTACCTCTCTCTCATCCTCCCATTTGAGGACAGGGACGACTCCCATGTCACTTTCTCAAGCAGTTACCTCTTTCCTACATCTGGTAGGTTTAGTCTCTTGTTCTTAGTGTGCCCACTAAATACGTAGAGTGCTCAAGGAGTTGACGAACTCCGTGGATGCTGGTGTGGTGGCTATCAGTGTATAAAACACATCAGCTATCTAGGAAACCTCTTAGTTTCTGACAATAAGCTTCCATATAACAGCTGTAACCATCTTTTAGGTTTGTTTTTTATGAACTGTGCAGAATGCCAATGTCCACAAAATGGCACCAATATTTCATCAATATGTATTTCCTTACCTGGAACTGTGATAAACTGAAACCTTTCAAGAAGACAATCAAAAAGCAGCTGGATCTTGAAGAAATGGTCACCAGGAGGACATTCTTCCTTTGTTAGAGAAATGCCACATTCTCAGAAGCATTTAGACTAAGCAATTGTGTAATAAACTTTTTCACTGAATTGTCATATAGAACGTTTTCAGTCAAAAAGTGTGGAAGTCTTGGCTTCTTACTAAAACCATACTCCCCCAAATCATTCCGTTTCTTGAGAAGTAGTATCAAACCCTTTTTTTAGTCAGGAGTAGGGTTTGAAGTCTAACTTGCATAGATACTAGTTTCCTTCACCAAGTAGTAATAACATCTGCTATGGAAGAATCTGAAAAAATTATGAGGTGTTTTTTCACAGAGATTTATGGAAATTTTGGTTAGGTTACTTTGATTTGTTCAAAGTCAAACGTCTTCATATTACTTCCTGACACTGGACCCCAAGTTAGGGTCAATACAGATTCTTCAGAAATATATGATGAAGAATCACTCTCACTGAAATTGGCTACAACTGCTTCGATTGTTTCAGTAATAGATTTTGAACAACCTTCCCCTCTGGAAAGATCTTCATGTAACCACCACCTTCTAGTTTTTCTTAGTGGGCTGCCAACTATCAGAACTATCACCACTGTGTTTACCATGATAGTACTCCTCTGAATCATCACTAAATAGGTCAACATCTTCATCACTCATATCCAAAACTTCATGAGTTATATATAATTCACACAGAGAAACAATTAAAAACATACTTTTCATTAAATTAGAAAGGATTATTTTGTTTTTGAAGTTTTTATTCTGTTTTCATAATAAAACACCATACCCCAAAGAAAAACATGTTTCTAGTGTGGCAGTCTGTGTGTTAATATAGTCAACCCCTCCCTTTGTCTGGTGGAGTAGCACGCAATCTGTTTGCGTTCTTTTACTTTTTCCCTATTTGTATCTTTGAATTTAAATTTCACTTCTCATAGGCATGATAGGATTGGGCGTTGCTTTTATCCCATCTAATAATCTCTGCTTTTTCATTGAGATTTTGAAATTTTTCTTTCTTTTTTTTTTTTTTTTTTTGAGACAGAGTCTGACTATGTCACCCTCAGTAGAGTACTGTGGCATCACAGCTCACAGAACCTCCAACTCCTGGGCTTACGCTATTCTCTTGCCTCAACCTCCCAAGCAGCTGGGACCACAGGCGCCTGCCACAATACCCAGCCATTTTTTTGTTGGAGTTGTCATTGATGTTTAGCTGGCCAAGGCCAGGTTTGAACCTGCCAGCCTGGGTGTATGTATGTGGCTGGCACCCTACCCACTGAGCTACAGGTGCTGCCAAAATTTTGAGACTGTTTGTACATAACGGTCTTCTTGCTATTTGTTTTCTGTTTGTCCCATCTGGTTTTTGCTCCCTTTTTCTCTGAAAGCTAGGGCAGTCTCTCAGGGTCACTGTCTTTCATTGCTTGATGTCTGATCTTCCATCTTTTGAAACCTGTCTTTTTGTATGTTTTGTCTGTTTTTTGGTTGTTTCTTGGGAGGTTAAATTTCCTGGCTGTTCTCCCTTGCCTTTGAATATGTTACCCCCCACCGCCTGAACCACCAGACCTCCCTCTAACTGGCTAAATTGTCCAAGCTCGGCACTGCCTCTTCCAGGAAGGCTTCCTTGATGCTCGGCCTCCTCCCCCTCCCACCCATGGGCTGCTTTAGGCATCTCTTGACAGCTGTCCCCTCATGGCACAGTCATGCCGGCATAACTGAATGTTTAACTCTGCTATCTACACTGAGGACCAGAGCCCTTTGTGAGAATTTACTTCACTTTGGAAATTTTGTGGCCAGAACATAGGGTTTTAAGAAATATGCAGTTATATCCAAATTAGAGTTGAAAAGTAATCACATCTTTGTAAGTACTCTGGACTCATTCATTTGTACAGGCTAACAAATGTTTAATAGGAAAAGATAAAAATCAAATTTAACAAAAATTGTATTTCTAATAAAGGTGCAACACTGACTTTTGTAAAGAATTAAAATGTGTACTTTACCACATTAGGAGCTCAATATAGCTAAAATGTTACTGTTGTCCATAGAGCTCTCTGGTCTATTAACCATTACATGTAGTCCTAAATGGAAGGCTTGGGGACACTTTATGACACACATCCTCTTGGTGCTTGGTACTGCTAAAGAAAAAAAAAAGAAAAAAGCTGCAATTTTGGTTGACTTTGTCTTTTCTCCTATCACATTTTCAGTTTTAAAATAAGGCCTGTGTCTTTAGCTGGTGAGCAGGTTGAAGCTTCTGTCCCTATAGCCAAAGAGCTTGGCTATTCAAAGACAGTCCCAGCTCTGGCCCTGTCCAAAACACACCATTTTGCAGACTTGGCCCCTAACAGCAAGGCCCTTAGAAAATAGCCTGAGAAAAATCAATGTATCCTGGAATGAATTTCTTATTCTGAGAGAAGGCTGAGAGTAGATAGGAGTCTAAGGCTCAGGCTTGGAAAAAGGATAGGTCCTGGGACAAACAGACCAACCAGGGCCAGGAGTGGGGCTTGTGGCAGAGCCGAGTGAGAAGCCATGGTGGAGCTGAAGTGTTCATCCTGGAGGAGGGGGGTCCAGCAGCTCCACGCCGGAAAGACTGTCATCTGGAAGAAGGGCTCAGCATGTCCTGTGATCCTTAGGGGTAGCACTAAGACCAAAAGGACACAGCTGGACAGATGGCTCACACCTAGAATAAGCCCACTTCCTGAAGCCAGAGAGAAGCTGCTCCTCCAGGTGGTGGTGCGTTCCCTGCATTCTAGCAGTGGCTGTGGTCAAGGCAGGCAGGTGACTGCTCCCCAAGAGTGCTGTCTAGCTGCTGATTCTGGATGAAGCTCAGACCCACAACTTACCAGCAAACCGAAGGTGTATGGATGGCACCCTTCCTCTCCTGGAGGCTGGTCCCAGCACCAGCCCAGCTCAGCTATGACCTCAAGACAGAGCACTCAGTCTCCTCCCCCAAAATAAAGGGACTGCCTAGAGGATCCAGGAGCCTTCTCAGCCTCTGTGACATTTTTGTTATCTTCTTTGCCTCCCAGGTCCTCATTCCCACGACCCGGTGTAATTCCCACAAGGAGAACATCCAGGGCCAGCTCAAAGTCCGCACACCAGGCATCTACATGCTCATCTTCGACAACACCTTCTCAAGGTAGGGGCCACCTTCTTCACCAGCCTCCAGCTGGGCCCACCTGTCTCCCATGCCTCTGTGCCACCCGCTCTCCAGAGATGGATATACAATACCAAGTATTTCATTGTCAGTTTAAAATAATTGTTCTTTGATTGTAGACCCCTCTACCATGGCGTTCCAGTGATTGTGATAGATTTTGTGCCATACAGGCTCCTGCTGACATGGTGTCAGCACATGCAGGGCATGTTAGACACTCTGCCCTCTTGCATCACTCGGGTTCCACAGCTTCCCCTTGTAGGAAGAACTGCTTTTCTTCTCACTCACTGATGGGGGGACCAGAGGGGTAGAGGAGTGACACTCCCAAGTGACACAGCTTGGGGGGAGCCAGATTTGAACCAGATGGTGCTCTTTGCCTTTTCTGATGCCAGATTTCTACTTCCCTATCTGAGAAGGACTGAGCAAATGAATGAATGAATGTGAAAGGGAGAAATGAAAGAAGGAAGGACAAAACTTTGAGTTGAGAGGGGCCAAGACCGCTGGGTGAGGCCCTGGGGCTGTGTCAAGAGAGCAGCATGTGCTGTCTCCGAGAAGGACTCTGAGGGTGGCAGGGTGCAGCTTGGAAGATCAGGGGGAAGTTTGGGGAGGAACATGGGAATGTAGGAGGAAGGCAGGGAGGGAGTGGGAGAAAGCATCGACATTGAGCATCTGCCATGAGCCTGAGGCCAGGATGGTGAAGAGTATTGGACACCTGTCCCTTTTCATGCTCTGGGCTTCAGATTAAGCCCTTTCATTGGAGTTGCCTCTCCACAGAGACCTGCCTCATCTGTTTCAGCCACGTCTTCCCTGAGCAGACCCCTGGGCTAATGGTCACATCCCCTGACATGGGCACTTGGCTTTTAGCAGAACCACTTGCCAGGGCATGTGGCTGAGAGCCATCACCCTAGAAGAGGTAGGGGGATGCACTTTCCTCCCCTGCCTACATTCCCTGATGGAAATGAACACCCACTTCAAGTTAGCAGGTCTTCATGGCCCAGTGTTGGCATGTCCAGAGAGCTATACTTGGAGCTCTCTGCAAGAGTGAGTGTGAGGCCCAGCCCCTCCTGCAGGTCAGGGCACTGGTTAGGGAAGTGGGTTGGGACAGCTAGGCAGGATCTCTGCTCCTGCCTGATTCTGGATGAAGCTCAGACCCACGAGTTATCGACAAACAGAGTGTGTAGATGGCATCCTGCCTCTCCTGGGGGCTGGTCCCAGTTGGACCATGGGTGAGCTCTAGTTCCTTCCTCTGTGTGGTGCAGCAAACATGGGCACTGCCTCACTGAGTCCCCGATGGTGCTCTTTTAACTGCAGAGAACCCAGGCGTGGCGTGGTGAGGCAGAGTAAGCCCCAAGGAAGGAGGCAGTAGTAAGGCTCCTACTTACCACTGACAGTGACCATGGATGGCACTGTGACAAACTCTAGCCTTGGCCCATTGAGGCCATCTCAAGGCCTACTTGAGATTTTCAAACCATGGATGGCAAAACTGATTAAGATAGCCATCAGAATGGAATGCGTGCTGGCCTGTGCCCTGTGCCTCCTCCCATCACCTACTCCATCCATTCCACCCCACATACACACCGTGCAGTTTGACAGCCAGCGGCTTTGGAGCAGCCAGGAAAGCAGGCAGGAGGTTCACAGCCTGGGACTGAAAGACATTCCTCTAGCCAAGCCCAGGAAGGTCCAGAGTAAGTTCTAAGATACTGACCCTGCAGGGAGAGAATCTGCTAGACAGACCGGAAATGGGGATGAGGGCCCTGGAGAGCCACATGCTCTGTGAGGTGCCCAGACCTTCGAGCAGAGTTCTCCCTCGGGTGTTCCCACACCCACACCCAACCAGGGTGAGTACGGTAATGCAGCGATCCCATAACAGCCACCTCCCTTGGGCTTTTAACTCTTAGATTGATGCCTCCCCTTTCATTTCTCTTTCCTCAGGTTTGTCTCAAAAAAAGTGTTTTATCACTTGACGGTTGACAGGCCTGTGATCTACGATGGAAGCGATTTCCCGTAGCCTCACGCACCTGGATTTTAGTAGCTTCACTTCACCCATAGGAAACACTACTCTTCTTCACCTGTCACATAAAGGACTTAATAATAATAATAATAATAAAAGCAGCTGCTCCAAAGCTCTGGAAGAGAGGCCCGGGCTGCTCCTCAGAGGCTATGTTGCACAGGAGCACTGTATACCCAGCACTAAGCACCCAGCACTCTTAGCCCCTGTGGCTGTTAAGGGCTTGGCATTGTTTCCATTGATTAGAGACCCAGCTGTCCTCACACCCAAGGGTTGCTTTGCCAAAGGTTAAACACACAGGAGACTATCAGCCTCTCCAGGGGTGACAGTTAGTTATAGGCCTGTGGAGAGTTTTACAGGCCAGAAGTGAGCCTACCTCTGCCCCAGAAACAGATGCCCTGCTCTGGCCCATGCAGGGCCCGGCATCCTGGTGACCATGAACCAAGACCTCTGGCCTTGGGCTGTGAGGCCCTCAGCTACTCCCAGGAAATAGAGGCCCAGGGCCAATGTTTGAGTCAGGCCCTAGGGTGCCCTCCTAAAATCTCAACAAGACTCCTGTCGTGGCCCTCTCCCTCACTATCCCAGTAGTTGGGGACTGCTTCAAGCTGAGCAGTGTTAGACGAGCCTCTATGTTGTGCTTTCCTCTTCACCCTTCAAACAAAGCCCTTCACAGGCCACGCCTCACCGCAGCTTGAAGCATCACCCAAAGAATCAGAACTGAAGGTAATCCAAGAAACAAAATGAGGCCCACTGAGGGTCTGCGGTGGCTTTGTGTGCCCCACAGCTAATACCCGAATACTGGCCGATGTCAACACCACGACCAGAAAGCAGAATTGTGCACTGGCTTGGGGCTCAGCCCTCAGCTGGTGGCCTGTCTTAGTTTATATAAGTAAGAGCTTCTGCTTCACCTGCAGACATGTGTTTACTAATACACAGGGTAAGAACCACTTTCAAAAACCGAGGCCTTCTTAACAAAATTCTCTGGTAACTTAAGTACCACAGCAACTGAGTGAACAGTGGCAACAGAGGCATGACTGAGTCTTGGTCCCCAACAGCCCACCTGCCACATCCCAGCAGCCCGCTGCTCAGTTCCCGCTGAGCATGCCTAGTTCCCGCTGCTCAGCCTGCACTTGACAGCCAGGAGACATCTCTCCTTGAAGCAGAGGGATACTGTTTCCTTTTCCTGGACAAAAATTAGAAAATTTTCTGTTTTCTGTGGTCCTTTTCTCCTCCTACCACAGAGAGCCCATCTTTGATGGCCCCTTTGTCCCTTGTTCACAGAGCCAGCTGCCTACACTCAGACCCCAGGTAATTCCACAGGTGAGCAGAGAATCTGAGAAAAGGGTCCACTTTGGCCGGGGCGAGAGCACCATACAGGTTGTGTGAGGCTATGAGGGCTCAGCTATGCCTCCAGCTAGCCTGTGATCCAGATCCAGTCACACTGAGAGCTTCACTATAGCATTCATGACCCTAATCTATCCCATTTTGAGGGCTGGGAATGGGTCACGGACTCCAGTAAATTTCAGCCCAGATCTCAAAGCCACTGCAAACCTGCAGCCACTACCAGCAGAAAGGACTCTCATGGGGGCACAAGGAAGAAGAGATAAGTTGTGAAATGGACGCAGACCTTTAATTCCAACAGGAGAGTTGGACACTCCCAGTGAGCTTAAGCAGGGCATGAGGAATGGTATACACAGAGCCTGTCAATGAGGCCCAGAGAAAAGCTGGACTTCTTGGATTCTATTTCCATGGAGCAGCTCTGTCATCTGGTCAAGGCCCTGACTGTGCTTAGCACTGAAACAAAGTGGCCCCAGGCCCCCAGAAACTCTGTCTAGCCTCATGTTTATCCTCACAGCCATGCCTCATAGCCTGGGATGATTCAAGAGCAAATTATCCTATCTTTGAATCCATCATTTTGCAAAGGATAGTGAGAAGTCAGCTTGTTCAGTGTAAGAAAGAAACTAACAGAAGAGGACCCAGAGCAGTCCAGAATCTATTTTGAGTGCTTAGCTTTCCCAGGATACCCTGCAGACTCTGGCCAAGCTAATGGCCTTCTGCTGGCGTCACTGTCACCATGTGCAACGAGAACCACCACTCAGTGAGTAGCTGATGTGTTTGGGGCCTGGGAAGGGCCTGAGATTCCATCAGAGATGCACTCTGAACATTTGTCACTCAGCACAGCAGGGGACCGATGCAGTTTAAAAATAATCTGGTTCTTGGAAACCACCCCAAAACCACTGTTCCAGGAGAGCTGGGAGGTTTGTGGTGCACCACCTCCAACCGTGACCACCCTGTACAAAAAAGGCCTTTCTGCATCCAGAAAGAGGACTGCCCGGTGCCCGGTGGTCACTTCCTGACTCTTTGGCTTTGCATATTTAATTTTTGTGCTGGATGGACATTTATACTTTATTAGTTTGCTGTTCAAGCTCGAGATTGCTGTGCACTGTGCAGCTAGAGAATATCTTGGCCTATTTAAGTAAGGCTTTGATAAATAGCTTTATTCTTGTTCCTACCTTTACTGAGGATTAAGGACTGGGGTACCTTTAAAAATTGCAAATAGCAATTGAAGAACCACTGCTGAGGGGGGTAGCCTGGCTAGACTGAATTACACTAGAAATTGGCAAGATTGGGATCCCAGATCACTATTTTCTTTAAAAAAAAAAAAAAAAGCAGCCCCTTGATGGCCCAGCTCTCTGAATAACAGTCACATTTTAGTGTCAATACTGGCTGCCTTGTTCACCACTGCCGCTAAAGCCACCCATCACCTTCACCCAAGAACACACCAGCCCGTGTCTTATCCACAAAGTGTGTGGGGGACACAGTGGTGTTTGTTCGCCAGGTCTCAGTAGACTACACAGAGCACCTCTCACTCAAGCACACTGGACTCCTGAGCAGGCAGACACTCACAAGCAGGAATCTGGAACTGAAAAACTGCACAGGGTTTGGAAAGTAGAAAGGAAAAAGGCACGTGATACAACTAGAAATAAAGGAGATGATGTTTCTGAACTTCGTCAATTGTCACCTACGGTGGTAAAGCCGTTCCAGGCCCAAATGAAAGGAAATCTCACTTGGGGATGAAATCACAGTCTGTATTTTATGGTTAGATGTCCACCGATACAATTTTAGAGGAGTTTCTTTTGTAAAATACACCTTGGCAATTCTACCTGTGAAAATTCTTTAGGCCAGGAAACCATCCTTGGCTCCAAGATGTTGGGAATTAAAGCAAATGCCATCTGTGAAACATAAAACCAAGGATTATTGTCTAATACATGAAGACTGTTGAGATAACCATTAATGTTTACAAAACACTTAATCAAAAAAGCGCTTCCTAGTGGAACCTTGGTAAGTTCTCATTTCATAGTGGTTCTTCCAAGGAAACAGGGAAGACTGAATTTACAACTCCCTTTGTCCTCTTAAGCACTTTTAAAATAATAAAGTATATCTTTAAATCAGGGGGCATCTCTGATAAAAGGGCTTACTTAGAACCTTAGGACGTGTGTTATCCAGAGATGGCTCTGCCTCAGGTGGCTGCAGAGCAGCACCCAAGCCTCAGTTGGAAGGCTTAAAAATTGGAATTGCACTTTAATCCTCAATTCACGCGGCCTTATGGGATGGCAGGTCTGGGAACCCAATTCATTCTTATCTGCCAAAGAAGTACTTAGAAGCACATCGAATAGCACCCTGCCTGCACAGTGGGGGTGAGAAACTTTTGTATTCCAAAACATACTCTTTTATAGTATCTGCTATGCCATTTGGAAATATTTTATTTTTTAACCTCAGGATTTAAATAAACACTATGACATTGAGAGTAGCTTTGTCTTTCATTCCTTTGGGACGTGAGGTGAATGATGGAATTTGCCAAGACCTGAGTTAGTCAGAGTTGAGCTACCCTGCTGGAAAATAAAGCCTCTTTTATGGCAGCTTTTCAAAGGGGCTCCAGCCAGTAGATGTTCTGGGAATTTGCCAAGTAGCCTGGCATCTGAATACTTCAGGTCTGCTTTGAAGGTGGCCTTCAGGCCTGCCTGAGCCAATGCATCCTTCCATCCTACCCCTTGCCACGGAGTTCCTGCCCTCTGCTCAGATGTCCCAGCTCTCCCACAGTACACAGAGTGCTCTGAGCAAAGAGCAGACTTGATTTGCCAGAATAATGGGGTAAGGGAGAAAGATCGTGGGCAGCCTGAGGCCACAATATGTCGTGCAACACTGGGCAGAACTGCCAAGCCAAGATAGCTGGCACCCCAAGGTGCTTTTTGGGGGTCAGCAAAGAGCTTGAACCCAGGCCCAGAAGGGCAGGGCCCAGTCCCTCCTGGACTGGTGCAGCCCACCCACACTCACCTCACATCCCCCATCCAGGATGGCTGGGCTCTCTCACTCCACTACCCCAGTCCTCAGAGAACACCTCCCAGCACCCCCTCCCTCCACTGCCCCTGCCCCCAGGTGTTTCTGTCCTCTTCTTTGATCAGTTATTCAGGTGAGAAGTCACGTTTCTGTAACTGTCCAGTTCTCTCTCAAGGGCAAGGGATGGTGCCATATTCATTTGTTCTCCTTTTCCCTCCCCCCAGCATTGAGCAACATGCCAGACAGGAAAAGGCTCAAAAAATAACTGATGAAACCCGGGTCACTTCCAAGACTTGGGTCAGCTAAACAATCAGTAATCCCATTGGCCAGCTAACTCTGCCAGGGACAGAAGCTTCTAGAGCATTGTCACTGCAGAGAAAGGAAAGGGCAGGCCTGTGGGAGAAGAATTAGGGAAGATGGATGTGAGCTGGTCCCTCAGTCCTACACCTGCACCTTCCCTCCTGTGAAAGACGCCCTTGAACCAAGGCTGTGGCCAGGGACCAGGTTGAAGTAATGGAAGATTAGTGTACCCAAGTGCCCCAGACAACACAGCCAAAGAATTTCTTATACAACAGTCCTTGAGGCTTGGTGACCACCTGGGCTGGGGATGGGAACATAAACAACTGAGATGCACATAGATGGGATCTGGGGGCCTCCGAGTCAGAATCCTCCATCCCCCTCACCACGCCACTAACCACAGGGTATCCCAGATGTCAGCGTCAGCCCCAGGATCCCCACACCCCACATTTGATTCCAGGTCACCAACCCAGTCCAGAGACAGAGGTGCCCCGCCCCCCTCTGCCACATGGCCAGGTGGGTGCTGAGGACAGAGACGCTCTCAGATGACTCAGACAGCTACTCACAGCAAGGTCAGCCCTTTCAGTTTAAAGATGCGTGGGAAAAATCTCTCACCACCCACACGTATCTGAAAAGCAAAGCAAATAAATGGTGAAACCTGTTGCCCAAAATGAGAAAACGGACTTTTTTTTTGAGGCAGTGGTTAAAACTGAAGCCATGAAAAACCAGGGGAAAAGCATAGCTATTATGAAAGATGTTCAAAGTGGGTTAGGGTTGACAGAAAGGTCAGCTTTTACTTTTCCCACACCCGTGGGTTTCTGATGAAGGACGGTAAAGCTGAGCAGAAGTGTGCTGGCCGACCTCTGGTCTTTGATGTGTGTCCCTCCTGCCCCCTGGCCCCATCCTCCAAGCTCTGTGGGAGGACAGAGACCCATGTGATTTCCTCACACCTCTCACCGTGCATGCACTGAGGTTATCTCAAGAGTTGGCAGCCTAATCTGAAGCCTGGAATGAATTAAGTGTTTTTAGCTAACAAAAAAAAAAAAAAAAATACTAATAACAAAAAGAGACAAGCCTCACCAAACCTGAAATGCAGGGGTGTCCTTACCAAAAGGAAGGTTTGTTTCCAGGCTAGGTTTGGCTTTGGGCCTGGAGGTCCACAGAATGATTGCAGAGAAGGTGATCCCAGGAGGGCCTCCCCAACCTGATGCTGGCTGAGCTACAGAGAAGAGAAGGAAACCATTTCCAGGAGGCCAGAACATCTATCTTTCAGGTCAGTGGGGCAGGTGCTGTCTTCTTGGCATGAGAAAAGAACGCTGGTTAGGGAGAAGGGAGATAGGGATAACAGCCAGACAGCCCAGGAGTGGTGAGAAGGGGAGAATACACTGCAAAGGCCTTTCCTGAGGCTGCGCATGGGTGCTGGACACAGGTCAGCTTAGCAGGAGCCATTTTTCTTGTCAGAAGAAAGGGACACTGGGAAGTGGCAGTGTCGGTGTGGCTGAGCCAACCACTGCATTGGTGGAGGCAGAATTTTAATGTGAGCAAGGCCTGGTCTGCTGATGAGACAGACACCAAAGACAGTGACTGCAGACGTGGAAAGATAAGCCAGTTTGTTCCCGGCCTCTGGGGTGACTTTTAAGTCCTGCATGCTTTCACCAAAAGGGCACAGGAGGGGAAGCACGAGAGACAGGGTCCATGTGTGGAAGCAACGGTCTTCAAAAAGACAGCTCATCTCCACCATCAGGGCCCTCACATAACTGCTGGATGGCTTCATAAAGACCACATGTTCTTCTAGAAATGACCCTGTGGAAGGACAGGGAAACTGAAATCAGTCCCACATCAGGTCTTCTGCCTCTTTGGCTGTCAAAGGTTCAGGTGTTGAAGAACTAGGAAAAACTCATCCAGGGCTCAGTTTTGCTCCAGAGTCAACTTGTCATTAAGTGTCAGTAACTACAAAGCCAGTCCCAGAGAGATTCTCAGAGAGAGTTCTCTCACTTTGGTTACCTGGTGAGGCCACCAGGTACATTAAAATGCAGACTCTCCTGGGGCAGTGTCTCACCCCTGTAATCCTAGTACTCTGGGAGGCTAAGGCAGGTGGACTGCTTGAGTTCAGGAGTTCCAGACCTGCCTGATCAACAGCAAGACCCCGTTTCTACTAAAAATAGAAAAATTAGGGGTGGAGCAAGATGGCAGCCGAGTAACAGCTTCCCTGCAACTGGGCACGGTGAGTCTGGAGAGAGAAGACTTCAGGCATCTCTGGCTGGTGGGGTCTGCCTATAATCATCCCTCTGAGGATACAGGGAGTTAGCAAGGGACTTCTGGACCCCAAGAGGAGGACAAAAACACTGGAAAACTGGCAAGTAGCTGCATGTGTTCGATTGACCTAATCCTGCAAGCAACCATAAGTACAAGCAGCAGTGAGACTGTAAACTGGAAAGGCCTTACCTGTGAACTGTTTCAGTGTTTTTGGACTTGGCACTCAGTTAAACTGCCTTGGGGAGAGCATGAGAAGGAGTGCGGAGAACTTTGGGCAGACTGAGCCGCTGAGCTGGGCCGCAAGGAACCATTGTGAGAGAACTGCCCCGGCAAGCTCCGCCCTCAGGGTCCCAGAGCAAGGATTGGGCGGTAGCTAGTAACCTAGTGACTGAGCAACCTAAAGGCAGGGACTGAGCTGCCTTATAGCCTTAACCCTTAGGGGCAGAGTGAGAGTGGTTTTGGTACACTGAAGCCTTGGGCTGTTGCCCTGGGTAGAGTGCCATGGCATCACAGCTCATAGCAACCTCAAATTCCTGGGCTTGGCACCGCCAGGACCTCCATAAGAGCTGCGCCATGACCCCCAACCTGAGACCCGCGCCTGCCGGGCCTCCACATGCCCTGACCAGGAACTGCATGAGTCGCACAATCCTGCATCCTCCTTCCTGTATCCTCCCTGCCTCAACACTGGCCTGGTCGTCTGGCCATAGATACTGGTAGCCAGGTACCCTCTGGAGCCCTCCCTGCCTCTGTGAAGAGCCCTTCTGGCCAAACACTGCTAGAGCCTTGGGGTCTCTGTGCCAAAGTCACTGGGCACCAGGCACTCCCAGAACCGTGTGCACCACCTCCCGCCCTGTTGCTGGATCCAGGCGTGTCACACGCCGGAGCTGCTTTCACAACCAGAACTCCCTAGCTGGGACAGCCCCAGAGAAACTACACAGGGTCACTCCCTACAAACATCCAGCCACAATAGAGTGATCTCGTTGGGATCTAATCTTGGAGAAACACTTCCTCAACTCTGAGAATGGCCAGAGGCAACGGTGAAAAACAATCATGAGGCAAAATCAACATAAAAACTCTGGCAATATGAATAATCAGAGTAGATCAACTCCCCCAAGGATCCATGGGCCAGACACAGCACAAGATCTCATGCACAAAAAAATAGCTGAGATGTCAGAAATCGAATTCAGAATCTGGATAGCAAATAAGATCAAATTACAATTCCAAGCAGTAACCCAAAAGATATCTCAAGAATTCAATGAATTCAAAGACCAAATGACCAAAGATTTTGACACATTGAGACAAAAAGTTGCATCCCTCAAAGATCTGAGAAACACAGTAGAATCCCTCAGTAACAGAATGGAACAAGCAGAAGAAAGGATTTCTGACATTGAA
The DNA here is from genome assembly GCA_963574355.1 of Loris lydekkerianus. NCBI lineage: Eukaryota > Metazoa > Chordata > Mammalia > Primates > Lorisidae > Loris > Loris lydekkerianus. The sequence goes on from CAUYPK010091124.1 coordinate 48,486, forward strand.
GACAAAGCTTTTGAACACTCCCAAACTCTCAAAGAGAAAGAGGAATGGAGGGCAAAAACAGATCACTCTCTCAGAGAACTCTGGGATAATCGAAGAAAACCAATATTCGTCTTATAGGGATCCCTGAAAGTGACGAAGTGGCTTCACAAGGCACAGTGTCTCTTCTCCATGAGATTATGAAGGAGAACTTTCCAGACATGCCAAGAGATTCTGAAATTCAGATAGCAGACAGTTTCAGAACTCCAGCACGACTCAACCCAAATAAGACATCCCCCA